>JAOVVG010000009.1:548914-571522 GCA_028566375.1 Leptodoras nelsoni
CAGAGAACCACACACACACACACATACACACACAAAGAGCCAAAGCGTAGCAGAGTGCTGGTGTATAACCGCGTCCGGTTGTTGCTGCATTCATGCTCCGGGTTTGTTTCATTGTAGCTGCCGTAGCATCCTCACCGTCCGCGGGATCGATTCGCTCCAGAAAACCGGGAGTGTTTCATGCAGCTGGCGGACACATCCATTCCCACCGATTATAAACATCTGCTTGAGGTAAGAAATATAAGAGTTGGGTTACAAATGAGAATAATAATACAATAATATTGCTTGATGGCTAGCGCTGGTTCAGCATCGGGCCTGTTTTCTGTTCATTGTTCATTTTCTGTTAATTTTTTTTCTTGGTTGGTTTGTTCATTACACGGATTGAAGGCGGTTCATTGGATTGGATTGGATTTAGTTTGAAGTGAAAATGTAAAGCCGGGTTATAGCTTTATCCTGGCTGTAAAGCTACTTTCTGCATGACTGTTTTAGTTGTGAGTGCCGTGGGTCTGCTGCACTGGCATCTACCCATTGATTTTGTGTACATATCAGCAAGTGTGTGTGTGTAAATAAATAAATATATATATGCATGCATGCATATATACACACACACACACACGCTATTGTATAGCATTGCTCAATAACTAGATTGTTATAAGTAAGTAAATAAGCAGTGCAGTTCACCTGGATGTCCCTTTCTATAGGATGAACTAGTCTGAATTCTAGCACCTTGCTTTGATTTTCTTTGCGCATGTATATTACACACTGGGTGATATTGGAAAGCTAAAAACAAGGCCAGTGTTGAAAACGTATACTTCCACTTCCCCTTCCCCATCAGCATCTGTGCACGATTTCAGAGGGACAACAGTGTCACTGTAGCATGGAACTAGGAAATCTCAGCTTCTTTTAACACAGGGCTCTTCCTTCTTCCCTCAAATCTGCCCTGTTTAAACTGGGAAGGCTTGTAGTGGAAAACCTTGCATGCCATCCATGACTGGACTTTTTGTGTTATCTCGAAACGTTCCGATGGCGTGGTGAATCTTCCCAGGAGTCACTTCTGAACTTAACGCATGGTGTATTTATTTATTTTTTATTCCAGACAGGAATACAGTAAGAAATCAGAAATCCTCCAGGAATAATTATAATTATGCCGCCTCGTTTCCTGTGTAAACAAACTGCTTTTATTAATATTCCTTGCCGGTGTGGTGGCTGAACTGTTTTATTCATGTGCAGAAAGTATCTTAAATGATTTCTGCTGTTTTCATGGTACGCATTTGATATTGCTTTTATGCACACTAATTTGTAGATAAATAAATGTGATTTGCCTTAAATGCCTTTTTAGTGTTCTTTGTGATGCATGTCAAAGTATAACAGTGATTTTATTTTTTTTTTCTTCCCTCTTTTGGGTTGTGCTGTGAAAACAGTATGTAGGTTCCTGGCTAATCCCCTTGAGCCTGTGTATTTCCCCTGGTCTGTCATCAGTCTTTTTTGATTTCTGTTTTTCTTCACTCAGGTAACTCCTCAGCCAACCCCCCTCCCCCTTCCCTGTTCCGACTCCTAAGTGCCTCTCCTGCCCCTACACCCCGACTAACATTTCCTCAGGACCTCTAGGCCACTTTGGGCTGGTGGCCTTCTTTCCCAAAGCCTCCTTGAGGAAGCGGGTTTGTCTCATCCCGCATTTTTTTTCACCCCCCGCCCCCAAAACCCTGTACTGCGTTTAACGGCTAAACCCAGACACCGCTGAGGATGTCCTCGATCTTGCCGTTCACGCCGCCGGTGGTGAAGCGCCTGCTGGGCTGGAAGAAGTCTGCGAGCGGCTCGGGTGGAGCAGGAGGCGGAGAGCAGAACGGTCAGGAGGAGAAGTGGTGTGAGAAGGCCGTTAAGAGTTTGGTGAAGAAGCTGAAGAAGACAGGTCAGCTGGATGAGCTGGAGAAAGCCATCACCACGCAGAACGGCAACACCAAGTGTGTGACCATCCCCAGGTACGCCAATGCTAAAGAGAACATACATGTACATCTTCCCACGCCGAAGCCTTGCTTACGCTCAGCTTATTATGCAGTTTGTTTGCTCACAGCTGTCAACATGGTTTGCGGAAAGGAGAGTTGCACCGTTTGAACAGGAAATGTGTTCAGCACAAGTATTTGAATAAGGAGGGTGCACATTTCCTGAAATTAGGATTGCTTTATTTTTTTTCTTTGCATTATTTCTGTGCCATTGCGTCATGTTGACTTCAGTTCAAATCTCAGTTGGATTTCCTTTTTTGCCCCCTCCCCCTTTTTCAAACATCAAACTTCCATGCCATCTCATTTGCACTTTGAAGCAAAGTCAAGCTTAAACCTTCACGCTTTCACAATGATTGATATAAACCATCAGTGACTTCTATCAGTAATGTGAGAAAGCAGTGGCTCTACGCTTCTTTAGACTCAACACATTGAAACCTTGTGTTATGAAAACAGTCCTAAGTTTTTATCACTGCATGTTGTATGATGACGTGTGTACGATTGTGAAATCATTATCTGAAAACTGCAGTCCACTAAAGAAGACAGCCAAGCTATCGACATTTTGCATGCTAAGAAATGTAAATTTCTGGATTTATAAGGTTTCAATTGAATTTACATCTTTTCCACACTAAAAAGTAAATCCATTTGGCAGAAATGAGAAATGGAAAAAGTAAAAATCATGAAATTATTCATCTAATCTCCAAGGGCATAGCTTCATGAGCAAAGTTTATTTATTATGCATGTTGTAATCCTGCAGGGTAAATTATGTGCCCTTATTATTAATAATAATAATCTTTAACAGCGCAGGAGACCCGTGTCGGATCTTTGGGGTACGTTGAGCTTGGCATTTTGTGTTCAGCTTTACTTGAAAGTCTGTCTGGGGAGTTTCACAGGGTGGGAAAATTTGCTGCCAGTGCATGTTTTCTGTCCTAATCAGTCCTCTAACCTTGAAGATTGGTGGGAATGGCTGAAGACATCATCGTCTCATTGTCTCTGCGGCTCTAGTGCGACTTTCATCCTGAAACAGACTGCTTGCTCTAGTCACCATTCATTAAAAAAAATAAAATAAATAAGTTGGAAAAAATAATTTAATTTCAGCATATACTGACTCGTAGATAAAAATGGTGACATCGTCATCAAGACGCTGGCGAAGATGTAATTTATTTTTTTATTTTCGTGTCAGAACACTTGTTCCTGGCACTCAAATCTGATGGGTTTGATTCATGGAGTCTGTTGTGTGCTAAATGGTTATTTTTAACCTCTTCTATATAACACACGCATGATTAATCATCTCGATTTGCACTTCTCGAGAAGCATTTAAGGAGCTGTGGAGACGTATTCAGCTGTTACATGCTGATGTAAGTAGGAAGAGTGGAGGTGGATTGGCAGCGACTGTTTTTTCCCTGTAGGTTTGATATGTTGATTAGGCTTTGTTTATTGGATTTGAGATCATGGACAATTAATCTTTAAATCTCTTAAGAGCAGCTGCTCACCATGCGTCTCACCGAGTCTTTTCAAACACTTCCGAGATCGCCAAACGATTTTATTCAATCTCTGCTGCTGTTTTTGTTTGCCCTATTTCAAGATAAAACAAGCCCTTATCTGCGATAAAGTGACTTCCGGGCAGTTTCTGGAAGTCCCGACTATCAGCGCGGGTCCTCCGAGAAGCCGCACAGATAATGTATCTGCAGACATGCCTCCAGCGAGTGCAGGGATGCAAAAGAGAGCGCTCTACTTCCGCACGTGCCCCTCACCAGAGTGATGGGATTGCATTTCTAAAGCCTATCGATTGTAACACGATCACTCTGCTGTCTGGCTGCGTCTGTGTGCTGGTATTAAGGCCCCGGTTTCATCCCCTTTAATAAATCTGCTGAGGAAGCAGACTGCATGGGTGCATAATTCCATCAATTACTGGTGAAGGAGGGAGGAACGGCGTACGGGTCAGTATTTACACGGGGCAGATGACATTATCTTCTGAGCAGACAGGATATCGCATCGCATCGCTCCTCTAAGGGGAACGAGCAACAGTGACCAAAAGCAGAATACAGACGCATTGATTTTTGTCTCGAGATTGCAGCTGTCAGGCAGGTCACTTTCAAAAATTAGGTTTTGAATATTGAAATCTGAATCTGTAAAGGTTGGGTGCTTTTTTATTTTATTTATTTTGTTCTTTCTTTTCTAAAGAACCGTTACAATGATATCCAAGGCATGGCCTAGATTTGCTTATGAATTATGATGCTTAATTTTACAGCATGGTCTTTTTTGGGTTGTGAGTGTCAAGAGGGAAAAAATAGCTTTGCTAGAATTTAATGTTGGCTTAGTTGTACTGTGCACAAGGGATTTCAGGGTTAGTTGATCACAAATAGGATCGCAACTTTACATTTTGGCATTCGTCCCCTAAACCGTTTTTGTTACTTAATATAAAAACAAAGAGCTCTATACATTAGAGACCCTCGCTGAAATGAGAGGTTTGGCCCTAGCCTTTTACAGGATTACGAAGCCGACTGCTTGGCATACGTTCAGAGGACACAACCTGAGTGGGAGACTTATCGGCAGCGTTGCTCAATTCCAGCCGTCATAAGTGAAGATTACAGACCGAGAACATGCCGTTTTTTTCATGCATCTATTTCAACGCTATTTTAATCAGATCCTTGGATCAGCCCTGTGACCGGGCATTGTTCGGACCCGGCGTGGATGCTTGCAAAACGTTGTCATCTCAAGTAGCATTGTGTAGATAAGTTATCCTGTCAGGAGGGCAGCTATTGATAAGACGGCTTCTTGGTTTCATCCTGGCCCTGATGATTGTGTAGAGAGATGTTACGAGTGGTTTTAGCCTCTGGAATGTGTGCCGATAATATCTCTGGGCCATGTGGGGTTGGTAGGGTCACCTGGACACTAGGGGACTGCTGATAACTAGCAGACTTTGTAACGATAGCAATGTTTTGGGGAAACGCATTCATGTGTAATAGTCATATATTTATGACTGGGTTGTTGTGGTAAACTTTCTCAGTGATTGCCCTGGTTTCATTTTTTTTTATTTTTTTATTTTCTTAAAACGTGAAACAAACCCTAGATGTCCAGTCAGTTCATGTCCTCCCACTACTCACAAGAGGTGCTGTGATCATTGATTATGGACTAAAACTATGGCTAAATGTTCTTTTTATCCTGTCCTAGTCATGTATCTTACTGTATCAATAGTTTTTTTTCAAGCCGTTCAGAACGACGCTGCTCTGGTTCTTAAAATAAGCGATACCCTTATCTGCCAAGGATTAACACCAGATTTGAGTTGGACAACATCTGATTGCATAATCCTATCTCTCAGCTCCACCGGACACCAGGGACTGTCAAAAAGTGATGACCTTTCTGAAAAGTGGTGACGTCAAGAGCATGGTGTAACAGTAGCTCTGCTTTTGCATTGGAAATGAGACTTTATGTCTTCTGTGGATAGTGTTTCTAGAGATATTGACTTTATAGTAGGACGGGCTTTGAGTAATGCGCGCAAGACAAAAAATTTGATTAGGAATTATGGTGGTGCGTAAACCTGACAACCTAATAACGAAGCATAGCGTGCACCTCAAGACTGTGCTAGTTGGGAACGTAGAGCATTGGTGTTGGTTATATGTCTCTGCTTAAGAGTAACTGAAATGATGCATTTTCATGGAAAGAAAGAAGAACGTTCCCCTTTTCATGGTGCACCTTCCAGTTGCAAAATATTTTCTTTCAAAATATGAACGTTATGAGAATCTGGAAGTGAATTCTTATTGAGTGAATGACTTCAGATCTGGTGTTCAGGTCTACTGGTTAAGGTTAAGGTCAGGGTTGTGTGTATGCATTGTATTAATGAAGGGTCACAATAATGTTCGGAAAGCTTTCCAGCTACTGGTGCATTGACATTTGGGTCCATTTCCCTGATTCAGCACATACGAACAATACGAACAGGGGTAGTTTCACTTCTTTTCTCTCTTATTTTTAGTTTTGCTCTTCGCCCCTCCCATTTTCCCCATTGCCATGCAAACTATAGCAGTAAAACACTGAGCATGAAATGATCTAAATAGATAAATAAATCTTTTCATTTAGACGCTATGCTTGGAAAAAAAAAAAGCGTACAATTAAATTAGATCATTCTTTCACTTCTTTTGCAGTAATCATTTTTTTTTCAGTTTTGCTTGCGATGTTGTAATCTGCTGATGCAACACGGTTTATAATGCTCTCTGGTCAGTGTGGGTTACAAAGGGCTGTGGTTTAGTCACGTTTGTATGTACAGATTTCCAGCAAAGAGTAAAATTGCTTACTTTTTGGCTAGTACATGATAAAACGTTATCATCCTGAATAGAAGGGACATGTTGTACCCAGTAGTATAGGTGCTACTGGGTTTCCTCTGATCCATTTCTCCTGTATGACCTTGGCTTCTATAAACTAATTTCACCAACCAACCGAGTGTAACTCGGTTCTGAGACAGGAAAACCATTTCCAGAGAAGAATCACTGCTGGATGTTTAGCAACTGAAGAAAAACGCCCGTCTTTTTTTCTCACATTTTCATAGAAAGTAAGCTATAAATGATATTCCCGCTGGGATATAATACTGTCTTAGTTGTGCAATCTTTTTTGCCTCATCTTGCAGATTAAGTTTATACTGTGATCCATGATTTTTGGCAGCTTTTACTTCATACAAGGGGCAGAATAAAGGTTACAGTAATGACCCCCCCCCCCATCACGTTTACACTCTTGGAAAATGTGGAGTCGGTGAAACACAAAGTCTTGGTCATCTCAAAATTTCCCAGTTTCATTCTTTATAGTTTGTGTGTATCTACTGACTGATAATATTGGTATGAAATGAATGTGGTACATTTTTATAGAAGTAAATCATTGTTTTCAACTCATTTTTGTCCTGTGCTGCATGTTTAAATGTCAATCTAATCAAACTCGTCATAAAAAGACTTATTACCGTTTCCTCAACCTGCCTCAAGGAGATTTATCCCACAGCTTCTGAGCTCTCAATTCTAATTGGACAGATGTTCATTTTCTCTAAGGCACACGTTAGCAGTAGTGCCAACTGTAATTCGTATAACAGCTTTATATTAATGAGATTGTTTTAATAAAACCCTTCAGACGGTCGTGATTCGGTAAGGAGACATTTATTTAACGTCTCCAGTGTTGGCAGTTTTGTAACGATTACAACATTTTTGGCTACAGCACAGTTTTCTTGGTTGCTCAGTTACATGACAGCCTGCATTTTGTCTTATTACCTTCAAAAAAAGAGGCTGATGATGGAAAAACTATTGCTGCTATAAGGAGATGACGGCGACTAATTTTGTTTCATGGATGTTTTTCAGTATAAGATTTAACACTTAATGGGTAAAGCATCGATTATTAAGAAATTGAAAATTGTAATGGTTATCAGATTGCTGTGGTATAAGAGGAATAAAACACTTGGGGACTGTTGGAGGAAAATAATCAACTAATCAGTGTTGGCTAATTTCAAGCCCTGAAGTGTTTTATTCTCCACACCGTAAATGAACGCTGTAATAAGAATACATTTGTCTTGTTTTGTTCTCCATTTCATTGTTGTATGTGGTTTCACCATCTGAGTGGCTTCTTTTATTTGAGGTGAATTGCGCTACTCAGACGCAGAACATCTCCAATAAAAGAACTGACACCCATATCTTTCCCATGCTATGTCATCTTGGTATTTTTGAATGAATCATGCCCCATGTTTATCATTTTTTTTGTTTGTGTTTTGTGTTCTTTTTTTTTGTTTTTGTTTGTTTTACTTTTTTTGTGCACAGCAATTGCTCTGAAATTTGGGGACTGAGTACTCCAAATACGATAGAACAGTGGGATACCTCAGGCCTATACAGCTACCCTGACCAAACCAGGTGACTATCCTCTCCTGTCACTCTGCTGCACTCACCCGGGCCGCGCTCCATTTCCCCGTCGGCTCAGAGAGAGAGAGGGCGCAGAAGGCTTCCTCCTCTTCTCCAGGGGCTGTGTATTTCACTTTAACTTCTCAGGCCTTTCTCGATGATTACTCTAGTCTAATTAGATCTAGTGTACAGTGCTAAGCTAGTGTTAATTAAAATTGTGCACTTAATGTTTTTTCCTCATTCATTTCCTCACATCCTTAGCAAAGCAGTAAAAGTAGACTAGTTATATAAATAAAATGAGGACGTGGTTTCTGATCTGCTGTGGTACTTGATGGCAAGCCAAATTGAGGTCTAAACCAGCTCTCTTCCCTCTCTCTATTCATGTTCTCCTTCCTCTGACCATTTGGCACGTTCCCTGTCTTCCTTTGCTCTTTCTCTCCTCCTCTCTGTCCTTTCCTGTGTTTTATGTGCCTGGGTTAGATCTCTGGACGGACGCCTGCAGGTCTCTCACCGTAAGGGGCTGCCTCACGTCATCTACTGCCGCCTATGGCGATGGCCCGACCTGCACAGCCATCACGAGCTGCGCGCCATCGACGCATGCGAGTTTGCCTTCAACCTCAAGAAGGACGAGGTGTGCGTCAACCCCTACCACTACCAGCGGGTGGAGACTCCAGGTGCACAAGCGCATACATTTAGCTGTCTAGTGTATAATTGAAAGTGCTAACAGCTGTTCAATATAAACGAATATCAATAGTATGTATTATAAATATAAAATTTTGTAGTGAAACCTATAATTAATGTCCTGTTTTCCGTCCTCCTGGTAAATACCGCATTTAAAAATTTTTGCTGGGATGTATCTTGTGACTTATCTGCCATGTAGCTCATGCTTCTATCTCGATAATCTATTGCTTGTTCATCCTTATATACTAGTGCTATATATATATATTTTTTTTTTTTATCTCTTCTTTTGCAGTCTTACCACCTGTCCTAGTGCCAAGACACACAGAGATTCTGACTGAACTGCCTCCTCTGGATGATTACACCCATTCCATACCTGAAAACACCAACTTTCCTGGTGGGATTGAACCCCCCAACAACTACATACCAGGTGAGGAGTGTGTGATTTCTCCTTTGGTAATGGATGTGTTAAATACTATAGTGTCAGTCCTCTCTTTCCTGTCTTCATACTATTGTATTAAGTGTGTTTCTGATGTGTTTCCATAGAAACTCCTCCGCCGGGCTACATCAGCGAGGATGGAGAGACCAGTGACCAGCATATGAATCAAAGTATGGACACAGGTACATTCCCACAGTGGCCAGCACTACATGGGAATGTGTGTGTGTGTGTATGTGTGTGTGTGTTAGCCAATATTACAATTCATGCTGTAATCTTATTTTGCACTCTAGATACAAATATATAATATAACGGCTGGAATAGTATGACAAATAGGATAACCTGCACACTTCATTAGCTATCTGGCAAGCCTAGTCTTATTTTTGCCAAGACTAACAGTAACGTATGACCAGCTTGTTGGGCAGTGCATTAATACTGGGAAACTAACTAATTTACTGGCGAGAGGGTAAATCTCACTTCTAGAAGTACATCATGTTTAGGCCATCAGCAACAGGTCACCAAGATCTTATCTTAATTTTCTTTCAGTGTGTTTAACCATGAGGTGACTGTGACCTGTGTCTGCATGATTTAAATGCATGTAGTCCAGCTGCTGCTCTGGTTTAGGATGAGCTGTAATGTACATGTTTATACACTTTAAATTATATGAAACTACATCTGAGAGGAAATATAAAAAAAATCAGTGGGCTACAGCATTATGGTTTGTTGCACATCAAACAAAAACTTGGAGACTCTGAAGTCAGATACAATCAGATTTTTTTTTTTTTTTTACATTGGTCATTGAATACCGTTGTGTTCAAATCCAGACATGAAATCTACTCATCCTATGAACTCAAGCTAATGATTTGCCTGAACCTCCACTTACCCACTAGCTGTCGGAACTGTCCGTGTTAGTCATATTGCTGTCTAGTTGCATACATGGATCACTTTTTTATTTTTTACTTTTTTTTTTTAAATTTATTTATTTATTTTTTTGAGCATTAGTTACCTTTAAGTATAATGTTTATTCATGGCTAGTTTGTTTAAAGATTGTTTACAATTTTGCTGGATAGTCCATGTTGCTGTAATTCAGTTTAAATTCATTAATTCATTGTTCTGAATACTCTCTTACTTTAGTTTTACCCAGTCTGAAAGCCACAAGCAATTCTCAACTGTAAATGATTAGTAAGGTTGTTCACAAACTAGCTGAGAATATACAGAATGAGAATGAAACTCCTGCCCTCTGTAGGGCTTACGCATAGGGATTGTGGTTAAAGGTTAGTTAGAGTGGGATCTCCGGTAAACCGATCCATTTCAGTTGCTTTCTAGCCTTCATGGTGCCCAGATGTTTGTTTTTGTGAAAACCTGCTAAAGTGTCTCATCACAGGAATAGTGCAAGCAAGTTTGGAGCAACGGTACTCGATCAGATTCTGTGAAAAATGTTGAAGAAAGGTTATGAACATCCTATCCTGTCATCACCTGATCATTTAATAAGGGAGCCCAATTTCCTGAATAGAGTGATCACAGGAGATTAATTTTTCAAAAAAGCTCGCATGAGCAAGTGAAAAATCAAGTCGTTGTTCGTCTTTTTTTTAATATTTAAGGGATCGTCTGTAAAGAATTGGTACCAGAGGGTCAAAAGGTAAATGGTGGCTCCCAAGTGGCGCAACAACGCGTTCGCCCTATCATCCGGAGATCGCTAGTTCGAATACGGGGGGCGATTTCCTCTAGGTGTACTAGGGCCTGCCCCCGATGGTTGCATGAGCAACAGTTCGAAAGGAGGCGGCGGCATGCGTCACGTGTATCGGAGGATGCACGCGATGGCTTCGCCCTCCCGGACTGTCAGTTCATCGCGTGACAAGGGGGGAAGCACTGACGGGTGGGAATTGGAGACGACTAAATTAGGGAAAAAAGTAAATGGAACATTTTACCTTGGAGTTTAGGAACGTTTGAGGAAGTGGATTTTGCGTGTGTGCCATCGGATCGCTTCTTCATGGATCCTCCATCATGACGATGTAAAGAGTCCTGTGAGTCCTGTGGCTGTGAGACTTTTTTGCTGAAAAACATTCCAGTCCTTCTATATCCACCCTATAGACCCAATTTGGTTTCATGTCAGTTCTTGTTGCTGAACAAGGAAAAAAAACACTGTGTAAGCACTATGGAGTGCGGGCAATTCATTCTCATTACTTTCCGGACATACCTTGTACATGAGTTTTAATAATACAGTATGGATACTGGACAAAAGATAAAATCAGGTTCATGCTTTATTTGAAGTTAAGCTCATTATAGGTGTGTGTGTGTAATATCTAGCATAAAGTGCAGACCTGGTAGCCTAGTGATGTGGCTAAACTGGATAAGTTGTGGTATTGAATATTGTTTAAGCTTTCATTCTTTTTCCTCACAGGCTCTCCTGCAGAACTGTCGCCCAGCACACTCTCGCCTGTCAACCATGGCATGGGTAAGGGCAGCTTGTTGCATCATTTTCTCCCTGTACGGCTTTAAAACCCTTTCTTAATCTCGCATTTGTGCCTGACTGCTTGGGATGAAGCCACATCTAGCACTACGTCTTGTGTAATAGGTTTTCTCTGATCTGTATATACGTATCTGTTTGTGTTGTAGACCTGCAACCGGTGACCTACTCTGAGCCTGCGTTCTGGTGTTCCATAGCCTACTATGAGCTGAATCAGCGGGTCGGGGAGACCTTCCACGCCTCGCAGCCTTCCCTCACTGTGGACGGATTCACAGATCCTTCCAACTCTGAGCGTTTCTGCTTGGGCCTGCTATCCAACGTCAATCGCAACGCTACCGTGGAGATGACTCGTAGACACATAGGTACACAAACGATCAAGCGGAGAAACTGGGTGGAGGAGTGAAAGTTCAGCAGTGGGTGGATGTGCCTCACTAAAGCACACATTAAACTTAGCCACAGAACTAGGCAAAAGGGCTAATAGGTGTGCAGAGTGCAGGCTTCTTATTTTTTTATAACCGAGGAGCCATTTATCACTCACTTTAATAGTAGAGAGGTGTGAATTCTCAGTCACACCCTGCATTAACGTTCATTTCCTGATAATAGCTGAGCATCAACTTGTATAAACATCACATACTGGAAACTTGTAGCTGCTAGTTGAGCATTTTGCAAATCGCGTGAATAAATCGGCACATTTTAAACAGGCAAGGAAAACGTGTTTATACCTATTTAAACTATTAGGCTTGTTTTTTATAATGTTATCTTTTTTTTTTTTTTTTTAATGGGGTGCATTCACTATCTAAATTAGTTATACTGGTGCAGGACTTATTCCACTGTATGTTGTGTTTGTTATGTTGGAATGAAAGTACAGGACTGATGATAGTGGGTCCTCAAGAACAACATACTGACTGAGCGCTGTTATGTTCACATGCCGTGTATTGTCCGAGGACACTTTTCTCACACAGCCAGCATGGTCCTGCAACTGCGTGTCCTCAGTTTTATGTTTAAGATGTTTTATTAAGTATTTTTGTACTGGAGGAAGATATTATGATTTCTATTCTTGATATTTTCACAGTGCACATTTTGGTCATCTTTATTAATCTGGAAATATGTCCAGATTGTTGTTCTGACAATGTATGCTAGGATTAATAAGCATGGTATTGGGTAGAAATACAAACTAAAATAGAAGTATGCACTGAAATACCAGAAAAAAGCGTATGCAAAATGCATAGCAACGCCACCTATGCACATCATTGGTTGCATCCACTGGTGTATAAAGCAATAGACTCATATGGAAGCTTCTAGTGTTTCTGCAGTGAGAATGGCAGGTTATCAGGATTTTGCGAGTTTTTTTTTTTTTTTTTTTTTTTTTTTTTTTTTTTTTTTTTTTTTTTTTTTTTCCAACATGGTTTATTAGTTTAAGCTTATGAGATGGGTCATAATATTTCTGAGGTAGAAGGACCTGTTTAAGATTTTCACTTATGAGCATTTCAAGGCTGTACGGTAACTACAAGAATTCCATCAAAATCTCAAACTTAAGACAGTATGGCTTTAAAAAGACTCTGGGTGAATGTGGCCAGCGTGGACTGGAAAGAATCGTTTTACTTGAGGCTGCCTCAAGTAACTTCAGTGCTAGGGCCTTAACAAACATTGTGCAGTGTTCCCTCCAAGATCCTGTGGGGGACCTACCAAGTATTAACTGGTATACCAGTTTTTCTGTCATTTCAGAGTATTTTGGCCATATTAAAATAGGGCACAGTATAAAGCTTCCTTTCTTATCATTATCCTTGTACAGCTAAGTGAATGAATAAATTTTTTTGGGGAAGGTCAAATTGTAGAAATGTAACTGCCCAACAATTTGCCCAAACTGTTCTATTAACTGGCACAAGTAGACCCGCCTTGTCCATTTTTATTGGTTTCCATAATAATTTTTGTTCCAGGGAATATTTAGTCCTTATTGGGTGATTCTCCGGTTTAGTCCCATGCCTTAATCGTCAGATTGGTTTCTATGCTACCTTGGATCTAAACATTTAGTGCTAATCTTGAACATCACATGTTTAGGGAAACTGAACCCCTCTTGGACAAATTTATTTTGATGGGTCAAATGGTGAAATTACAGTATTTGGACTGGAATTGACTTAATTAATTCTTTGTATGTTTTGTCAAAATGTTAATTTAACAATTAACCCCACATTGTCTTACAGTGAATGGGTCTTGAGTACATTTTTAGAGTAAAGTTGAGAGGTATAGTAAACATGGTATTCACGAGGTGATGTTTGTTGTTATGAGCAGGCCGGGGAGTCAGGCTGTATTATATCGGAGGTGAAGTGTTTGCTGAGTGTCTAAGTGACAGCGCCATTTTTGTTCAAAGCCCCAACTGTAACCAGAGGTACGGCTGGCACCCTGCAACTGTCTGCAAAATCCCCCCAGGTAAGTCTTCGAGCCCTTATTTACAGACTGTGTGATTATAAACTCAAACACTTAATTAATACATTATGGATGTCATGTTTTACTCTTCTTAGGCTGTAATCTAAAGATCTTCAACAACCAGGAGTTTGCAGCGCTCTTGGCTCAGTCGGTCAATCAGGGCTTTGAGGCTGTCTATCAGCTCACCAGAATGTGCACCATCCGCATGAGCTTTGTTAAAGGCTGGGGGGCTGAGTACAGGTACCATAAGATCCACTGTTACATTTCTTTGTCTCTGAAAAAGCATTACGCAAGCATAGACTATAATACTAAGGTTACAGTATAATTATTTAAGGTTCGGAGAGAAGAGTTCTTTTGAGAAGTTCTGTTTTTTGGCCAAATAAAACAATAACTTTAAAGTAGCATTAAGTATTTGCTTTCAATGGAGTTTGTAGTTAACTCGTGCCATATAGGGCATTTATAATACTGTCGTTGGACGTCCCATTTTCCACCAGATCAGAATTGTGAGTGAGCGTGTCCGATCACCCTGGCCCCCTCCCACTAACCTTAAGAGTCAGGGATGTGTATTAAGTGTCTGAGTCACAGAGATTTGTTTTGTCCATCCTGAGGCTGAGGCAGCAGTTCTGAGAGCACATGTACTGAAACCTAAAATCTCTTGACCACAGATCTGGTTCCTCATTAAACATGTTTTTTGTTTTGTTTTAAATTAATGAGCAGCTTAAATCTACATTGAATAGAATCTTTCCACAACTATGCAACATGTATGACCTCCCTTGTGGTTACAGGGAAAGGCCAAAGATAAAAATAACCCAAGACTGATGAGTTTGTGTGTGGGGTACAAGGAGGGGGAGCGGTATTGTTTCTCTCTTGCGTGTCTTTAGAAAAATCTTTGAGAGAGGCGAAATGCATAGTGTGCTGATTGTGAAAAAGAATAGCGTTTTTAAAAACCGTGGCGTGTGTGTGTGTGTTTGTGTGTTAGACGGCAGACTGTGACGAGCACTCCATGCTGGATCGAGCTGCACTTGAACGGACCATTGCAGTGGCTGGATAAGGTTCTGACCCAGATGGGGTCTCCCACTGCCCGCTGTTCCAGTATGTCCTAATCGCCATGACGACGATGCCCACGCCCCTTTTCCCAAAACCTGCAAAGTCCACAATCACAAGAAACGACAATTAGAACAACAGACGTGCTATAATCCCCAACTCTCTCTCTCTTTCTCCCTCTCTCAAAGTGCTTCTCTCTCTCTCTTTCTCTCTCTCACTCTCTCTCTCTCTCTCTCTTCCTCTTCTCACTTTTCAGAGCTGAACATGGCACTTGCTATCACATCAGCTTCAAGCACCTTTAATTCGCTCTTTTTCCCTCCTTATAAATCCTCAATATTAAATGTACTAGTGGTAGAATTTGAAATGTATATTTTTTCCTTTTCTTATAAAGACTGGGAAGGTGTGTGTGTGTGCGCGTGTGTGTGTGCGTGTCTGTGTGTATGAATGATAGGGAAGTAACAGAAGGCAGTTAATAACTTGGCACAGATGTATCAGTAAAGCATTCCTTCCCCTTGAAATGATCACATAAACTTAATGTTTCTGATTTTTTTTTTTTTTTTTTTTTTATTTTTTTTGGTTTTTGTTCTTTGCTTAACCAAGAGCTTACCTTTTGTTGGCAAAACGTCATATTGTTTATGCTTGATCTCTTTGCTGAGACTAATCTACAAAAACGAAAACGTATTACTGCTTTTAGCGCTTCCCACCCACCAAAACCTTTCATTCTTTAAAAAAAAAAAGTAACGCCAAAAGACACCTTATTCACTTCTTGTTCCCGATAGCTGCGCCCAACCACTATGAAAGAATGTTGCCTTATATGTTCAGGGTGCTGTCTTACGGCATGCTTCTTCTGAAATCTAATGTGAACAGATAGGAATGTTTCAGCAAAAAAAAGGAAACCATGCGAAGAAAGAAAAAAACCAACAACCCGGACCAATATTTTCTTCACCTCCGTCTCTGTGTCACTCCTCATTAGGTGAAACGTTCACTAGATCAATCTGGAGCTCTTTGAATCAGGTTGAGGAAAATCTTTATGAAGAAAAGAAAATGACAAAAAAAGGAGTAAAAATTAGTACACAACCCATATCCATTTAAAAAAAAAAAGAAAGAAATCCAACCTTTTAAGCTTTAAGTGTTAATAAAGTAGGTTATTCTTCACAATCACAAGATTTTTTTTTTTCCTTTATCTTTCTTTAAGCTACTTTTTGTATTTTCATGTATTTTTATATATAAATATATTTAAAATCTTTACTGCTCTCTTCCTTTTTATTAGAATTGAGTATTTTTTTAGATCATGCCCTCTTTTTAAACGGAACATGACTTCATAATGAAAATGTCCTGTCACAAAAATAGTTGTTAGTCGAAATTTTTCAATCAGTGTCTTTATATTCTCTTCCTCTGTGTTTCCGAATTTAAGACAGTTGTTGCACCGAACATTCAGCTCCTCATCTATCGGCATGTTTTAATTTGGTTTGTTCAGGAATAAAACAAATTCTTTAACGTATGTATATATAATTTCTTTTCTTTTCTGCCCTGGATGCTTTCCATGACCTATGGTATAAACAGGGGAAAACATCTACCTAAGAAACATGGCAGTGTTCACCCACGGTTGGGGATAAGAAGGAAAAAAAAAGACTCCTCAGATGATCAACGTCTTATAAGATGACTTGTGCAACTTTAGTGTGTGTTCTTGTTGTACAACTTAACTAATGACTGTGATCTAGCTGTCTGCCTTCCTTTATTTGTTGTGACGGTGGCAAGATGTTCAAATCTTCATTTCCCTCCTGCCACCTCTGTCTTTCTCTTTCACTTTTGTTAATCTTATTACACTTGCGATTGTATTTTATTTGCAGCGAGTGTGGAGAAGACAAAGAGGTTGTGGCCTGTTCGATACTGCTCAGACACTGGGAACATTCTGCTTGCCAGTTTTGACTGGGTGTGGATAGAAAACCAAATAGAACTGTTAAGTGGCCCAGACATATATGCATATACAGTATATGTATATATATTATATATATATATTATATAATATTTTTATTTTACTTTTTTCTTTTTTTTTGGCAAAGCATTTAACAGTTGGTGAGCTTATTTTACCATTTAGAGAGATGTATTGGTAGGACGTGAACGTTATCAGGAGATAAGCTTTTCAAGCGTGTTGCATATGCAGACTTCATAAATACACTAATAAAAAGTTTTAATTCTCATGAGCATGCTGGTTTGACCCCCCTTTTTTAAAAAAACAAACAAAACTTTGCTTATTTTTATGTAGTGGATAAATAAAGGAGGGGAAATCTGCAGTTCTGCCCCAATCCCAAAAAAGTGTTTGGGTTCCTGGGTGGGGTAAAGAGTTGTGGTTATTGTAGATGTGAAGTGTGTCTAGTAGAATAATCAGGGTTTCATAAACAGTGAGGTTTGTTCAACTTTGAGCTGTGAATACATTTAATGCAAGCATTTCTCCAACTTTACTATCCAATGTGGCACTTTTTAAAATTGTATTTTCTGATTTTTATTAAAATATTTTTACTACTTATTTATTTACTTATTCAATTTCACTTTAAGCAGCAGTTTTTTTCCCCCACATTGATACCTGACGTGATGCATTTAAAATGTTTAACTAATATATTTCATTCTCTTTAAGCAGGAGTTTTCACCTTACCTCATTATCTGATTGTTCATTTGGAAAAAATATGATTTCCCCACTCCAGTAGCCAGTGTGCGACTGTTTTAGTTACACCCCCTACATTATTTTTGATATTCCTTAGGTCAGCAACTTTTATTGCCTTAACTTAAAGCACAAGCTTCAACCACTTCAACACACAAACTAAAGGAAAAGCCAACATGAAGTGTCTTAGAAAGGTGTTGGGCCACCATGGGGCTGCCAGAACAGCTTCAGTGCATTTGGCATTGATTGTACAAGTCTCTGGACTCTACTGGACGGCTGGAGCACCATTCTTCTAAAAGATATCCCCTCGTTTGTTGTTTTGAGGATGGTGCCAGAGAGCACTGTCTAAACTCTCTCATAGGTGTTTGGTTTGGTTGAGATTCTCAGTCATCAGATTCTCATCATTTTCATACTCCTCAAACCGTTGCGAGCCCCCTTGCCCTATGATTGGGGGTGGAGTCATCCTGGAACAGACCACGCCCACAGGATAGAAACATTTCATTTTAAGATAAAAGTGATCATTCAGAAGGGGTTTTGAGTTACAGTGATGCTTCAGGGGACAAGCAAATAAACACAACCCCAAAACATAACAGGGCCACTGGTGGGTTTTTCTTTTTCTTTTTTCCTTTAATTTGTCACCTGTCTATAAGCGACACTGTTTAAACATATTCTTTCAGCTAAAGGTGGTTGTGTCCCCACTTCAGTATCCAATGTGACCTATAATGTGTTTAATATTAAGTGGAAGTTATCCTTACTTAAATATATGCTTTTGTTTTTTATTTATAAAAAGATTTAATTTAAACTCTTAATGCTGTTTTTATTTTTATTATTATATTTTTATTTATTATATTTATTTCATTCACTTAAAGCAGGACTTTTTCTTTCGCTTCCACATTTGATCTTGACACATTGCTTTATTTTTTTTCCCACTTAAAGGGAAGTTTTCCACTTTCAGTACTCATCTCTGAGCCCATGACTGGAATGAGCCAAAAGTTTATATACCCCTTGGCCAGTGTTTCTTAGACTCCTGAGCTTGTTCTGAAGCCTGAACTGGGTGAGTTAGAGGAAGGGGGTAGGTACTGTACAGTGTAGAGGTACAGGTCTAGTATTGTGGCAGTGTGTCTCATGTAGTGTGCTCCATCTTCAATACAGGTAATGCTGGTGACCAGACATGCTCACTTTCCCCATTAGGGGGCGCCAAAAGCTCAAAAATGGAAGGAAAGAAAGCTGTTCGTGAATGCTGACCTAATTATAGGTTTAACTAAATTTCTAATTAAAGTTTTTATTTTCAGTAAGTGGTTTAACAAATCTAGTCCTTTTAAACCCGGTTTCCAAATCAGATTTAGTTTCCCAGTCAGTTTAGCAATTATTTATAAACAAAGCACGAACACTCTCAAAAGGTCCCACATCTACATCACTGATTCCTCAGTTTCGATGATTAACTGGATGAAAGTGAAATGCCCCCCTCCTCGGTAGCTATGCAACACAGGGTATGAAATATCTCACTATTTGTATTTTCAGGAACCTGTCAGGGATTCTGCTTTTGTTCTTCAGTCAGACGCTTCCATGTCGCTTTCATATTATTGCTATGTAACACAATCAAAGTTTTAATCATGTACGTCTGTGTAAGGCATAAACCCATTTCTTAATATGTTCCTGCCCATAAAGCAGTGACTGTTTAGCTAAAAGTGCACTAACTGCAGTGTCGTTAAACATCTCTCGCACATTAAACTTATTCTCTGTGGCCTGGTACTTTGTGGTTTCTCTATATCGCAGTGTTATATAGGAAAGTGAGCTTACATAATTTATGTGGCATTTAGCCTTTGGGTTAGGCAGCATTTCACGTTTTAGTCCTCCTCATGGCCCGTTAAGATGGAGCACAACATTTTCCCCAAACAAATGAACATTTATAGTAGGTTACAGAATTACTGGAATTGTAATCAAGCTGCTTTTTTTGTAGCTTGCTTGGAAGAGTAAGGAAATGGAGAGCGTTCAATTAAAATCTATCCCGGTTGCATAATGTTTTATAATTTATGCTTTTGCCAGTGAGTGCCTGGGCCTGAATATGATATTGCCTGCTGTGTTTGAACTTTCAGCATGTAGCTGGAAGATTTCTTTACATTTTACCCCTCTCGAGCGCCGACAATGGCCTCCTTCCCCACTCTTGTCTTGGCCGAACTGCTCGAGAGGAAACCTATTGTCAGTTTTTGGCCATAAGGAAGACCCGTCATGTATAAGTCATGGCCCCTAATTAAAACATGGTCCTAACCTATACTTGACCCCACTGTGTTCCACAATGGCTTCCCCGGATTGCTTTGTGCGATACCCTCTGACTTGTCCAGTGTGAAGTGTTGGATGTCTTCTGGAGGCCTTTTCCTAGTTCTTTGGCAAAGGTCTGGAGTGGTAACTGGAGTCCTGGGCTGCTGCAAAAAATTAATTAGGCCCAAATGAGTTTTCCACTCACTGTAAGCACTGACAATGACCAGGACATGCAGGACGTTTCAGGGTCAGGTGGTGACCCGGGCAGTGACCCTGGCATGGAGAGTTTTATGCAAGACTTGTTCGTTTCTGGAGTTATGTCTCCACAAGTGCTAATAGATTAAGCAATTTTTGAGTGATCACAAACTAAATGTTACACCTAATTTAAATATTTAATGTTTTTAAACTATACCATTGCTGCATCAGAGCTCAGGCTACCATCTGCACAGGAAATTTGCTTGAGTATAATTCAGTCAAATTGAAGAAATGAGGGACCTGTGGGACTAAATGTCATCTAGCCTAGAGTAAAATATACTCTAGCAAATTTCCTGTGTGTCTGGAGTTTCCTCAGGGTTTTCCAGTTTCTTCCCACCGCTCAGAACCATGGAGGTTTGGCTGTGCAGGCATGGTAATCCATCCAGCATGTATTCCAACATCATGTTCAGTGTTCCTGGGATCCATCGGGTCCACAACAACCCTAGTTAAGACGAATCTTACTAATAATGAATGAATTAAGAATTTCACTGGTCATATCAACACTGCACATTGAGCTGTTCGGTAGTTCAGGGTGTAGTAGCTGCATGTGCCACAAGGTGGCAGCACATGAGGCGTAAAGAGCCACTGGGACAGCAGCTGGGCCTACGAGCTGTGATTCTGTAGTACTCTTCATTGGCATGGTAATTAAAGCAATTAAACCGATTATTACTGGTTTTCTAATGAAAGCTTTTGTCTGCCAGTAAGAGTGGCGCTTATTACAAGCATTACTGTAGTGATCCAGTGATTTTGACTGCGTTAGCCTTCGGCCTTATTATTAGGGTTCAGATTTAAAAAAACTATTTTTTTTTATATGCGGGACCATCAAGGATGGACTGTTGGACATTTAGGTTGCCAGATTGATAGAAATGTGTTGTGTCAAGAAAAACCCTTGAAAAAGAAAGCAGTCAGTATGAGTTTGAGGTGTCAAACTAAATCCACAAAGGGTTGTGTGGGTGCAGGTTTTCTTTCCAACCAAGCAGAAGTCACACACTACTGAAAGTCAAGATCCACTGATTAGATTCATTAATTACACACAGGTGGAATGAGGTGCGGCTGCTGCTTGGCTGGAAGGAAAACCTGCACCCACACGGCCCTTTGTGGATTGAGTTTGACACCCCTGAATTAGAGGAAGAACATCACAGGCTCACGGTGACCTTTTCCTGACACGGATGCAGTGACACCCCAGAGAGGTAAGTGGCCCTTTAACTGTGGTCTAGATTAGACCTCTGGGGTTAAGTGGTAGGGAGTTGGCCTGTGAGATCTGAAGCTATGCATTATTGTACTGATTGTTTCTTATAGTAGTAAAAAAATGGCAAACAGACCATCTGGGTGAAAACTGGACAACTAGCAACCCTATACTTGGGTGCCATTTTTTTCATATTTTTTCTTCTGAACATTTCTGAAACTTCTCTACCTTTAACACTTTTAATAAATGTGCCACTGTTCCAAACTGAAGAAGACACCAGTAGTAGTCTGTCTCTGGCTGTATCTGATGATGGAGCAGACAGATTTGGGGCCCTCATTTTGTAGCCTGCTTTCAGCAGCACCACCCTCTCCATTCAGTGCACCCCTCTCCCACCTAAAGAATTACACACCGGGGTGGGGGAGTTATAAAAAACTGTTTCGCTTAATAATTGATGTGCTGCATTTCAATCAATTTTACCACGGCGCTAGGCTAATTAAGGGTTGCCTCCCATTCCCAGGGGTAATTTAAAGACGGCATGCAGAAAAGAGTTGATTCTCCTCTCTCTCTCTCTTTTTCTCTCTTTTTCTCTCTCTCTCTCTCTCTCTCTCAATACATGGGAATTTTGCTATTTCAGGAAAGCAGAGATGGCAGAGTGACCCGTCCTCTATGTCCGTCTCCCGGGGCGTCAGCCTAAATGCAATTAATACAGCCGCTGCGTCGACTGCTAATTATTAAATGACAAAAAGAGATTATTTTACACCAGACTAATTTAAAGTTCATAGATGCTCTTTTTTTAATTAATTAAATAAGGAAAAAGTACACTTTAAGCATGACTAACGGCATTCGCACGTGAAGGTAATAATTAGCCACGCCAATGGTTCTTACCTAGTCAGGCTACTTGGAGGGGAGGCTTATTAATGAGAGCAGCTTAAGAAGCGTTTTCTTTGAGTATTTAACGGTAAAATTAATAACGCAGGAGCACAATTAAGGGAAAGGGGGAGTCGTCTGATCCTTAAATATGCAAATGCACCTCCTCCCTCCTAAATCCATGTGCACGTCAGACACGACAGCCCTGTTTCAGAGCTGTTATCAGCATGATCTTGATGATTTTTTTTTTTTTTTTTTTTTTACAATTTGAAATGGCATATCAACATCGCCACACATGATGGACACTTGTTAACTAGCAAAGTTAACTAGCAAAGTGGCAAATGACACTACAAAGTGGCATAAAGTGATAACGTTTAAGTTGAGAATCTCCAGGCCAGGGTCAGTCATTTTCTGTACCGCTTATTCCCAGTTACGGGGTCACGGGGGAGCCGGTGCCCAGCCGGCAACTCTGAGC
>JAOVVG010000009.1:1225569-1239564 GCA_028566375.1 Leptodoras nelsoni
TTCTTAAGACATTTTACTCACTCTATAATACATTTTTTTGTATTCATTTGTTGTATTAATGAGATTAATTATTATTATATTATATATATATCTATTTTAGAAGCTATGTTTATTTTAATTAGTATATATTTAATTAGAAATTATTATAATTATATTCTTGAGTAGACACGAACATGTACCAAACATAACACTTGGCCCTTTAATTGCCCTCCATATCAGCCATAGGAAATAGGACAGCCTTGTTTTCTACCCATATTCCGCGGAATTCCGCTTCCTTCACTACGATTGGTTAATACCCCCCTATCTTTCGCTCGGATTTGATAATAATTCGTCCTAACCGCCGGATTGTAAAACGGCGAACCAATCCTAGTCCAGGAGGCGGGACTTTCATAATGCGGGTGGGGGAAAAAACATCAGTAAGAACGGCGTCCTCCAATAGGACCTAACGAGGGAAAAGTCGTAGCCCGTAGGGTTTACTCGTCCCACTAAGAAGGTTGAAAAACTTCAAGCAGCCACAGCAATGGAGAGGAACCGTGTCAAAATGCCCGTCTGACATTCAAAGACCTGTAAGGTAAGCTTTTATTTCATTGTTCATACCCAGGCTGTGAATAGTAGCGACAGTGAGAAGGAAAAGTTTTGGCTCCGGAGGGAACAAACACTCCGGACCTGTTGCCTCTGAAACACTGCGAGCTACAAACCCGAGCTGTTTGTTTCTGCTTTTGCCTTTTTCCTCTCCTCCACTTTTGGTAAACAGATGCCAGAATGTGTTTTTGTTTTTGTTGTTTTGTTTTTGTTATTGTGGGGAAGCGGTTATTAGACATTCCAGTAGAGCCGGAGCTCATCTTTATCACTCAGGCTAGAAAACCCAGAAAGCTTAAAAAGCTTCCCTGTGACTTTGTACAGCCTTACTGAGGTTTAATAAACTGTTTTAGTTTAGAAATAGTGTGTGTGTGTGAAATGAAATGCATTAAATCCGGTTATCCAGTGGCAGAATGCTGAAATGGGATGCATACAGTGAACAGAGATGCAGTGTTTTTCCCGTCAGTGTGTAACATGGCCACCTTCACCTCCACAACTCCAGAGGAAAACAAGGTCTAAAGGAGAGTGTGTGTGTGTTTGTTTGTGTGTTTGTTTGTTTGTGTGTTTGTTTGGTTAATAGTCATTCATTCTTGGGTTTTGTTTTGCAAACTAGAAATACATTTAAAATAATGAACATTCCCGTGATATGTTGCTACACTAAACAGATGCAATAATAATCATCATCATCATCATTGGGCGACACAGTGGCTCTGTGTGTAGCACCGTCGCCTCACAGCAAGAAGGTCCCGGGTTCGATCCCCGGATGGGGCGGTGGGTCTGGGTCCTTTCTGTGTGGAGTCTGCATGTCCTCCCCGTGTCCACGTGGGTTTACTCCGGGTTCTCCGGTTTCCTCCCACGCTAGGTTGATTGGTGTCTCTAAATGTGCCCTAGTGTGTAAGTGTGTGTGCGCGCGTGTGCCTGTGCCCTACAATGGATTGGCACCCTGTGTAGGGTTGTTCCTGCTTGCGCCCTAAGCTGCTGGCTAGGCACCGGCTCTCCCATGACCTTGAAATAGGAATAAGCAGTTAAGATAATGAAATATTTGTTATCATCATCATCTTCTTCATCATCCATCTGATCATTCTTTAGTACCTGATTGTATGCTCAGTGTAAATCAACACAAGGGAACTATATTATTTTTAAAAAAAGTTCAATCCAACCACCCTAATGGGTTGCTGGAGGATGTGCAGAGAGGTGTTTGGGTTTGTCTTTGTGTTTGTCTGAGGTCTTGCATGTGTTTTTTTTTGTCATGCAGTTTATTAGTAGCAACCCACCGTGCATACATAATTAACATCAACCAATTATCAGGGTTGGAGAATGCTTTACCGTCATCTGCCTCCCCCTCCCCCACCTTCTGACCCTGACCCCGATGCTGACCCTGAACCAGAGTCATTCACATCACAGCCAAATTAGAATTGAGCCTTTTTTTTTCCAAAAATAAATGAATAATTCACTGTAAAAAGTATTGCTGTGTGATATAATTTAGCTGGGTGTTTGTGCCACGTTTGCAAAGCAAGATTCGGTAGAAAGCTACAACCATGTACCATAAAAAGATCCTGTGAGGAACTAGCGTACTATAGAATTAGTCTACTATTTCTAGTGAATGGAATGGTGTGATGGAATTAAGTGGAATTGAACTGAATGAAATGGCAAAGAACATCATACAGTTAACTGGTGGAATGGAATGGAATGGAACATCATAAAACTATCTGCTGAAATGGAATGAAAAAGAGTCCCATAAAACTAAACGATGGAATGGAATGCAATGGAACTAAACAGTGAAATGGCTTGGGGGGAAAAAAACAAGCCAGCAAATGGAATGGAATTTAATAATTGAATTGAATAGAATTGAAAAGAATGCCATAGAAATCAATGGTGAAAATAAAATGGAATGAAATGGGAGTAGTTTAGACTGCAAATACCAGTCCGTTCCAGTTCCAGCATTCAGGTACATGCCATGGCATAACGTTCCATTCCGTTCCGTTCCGGTCAGTTCCATTCTATTTCTCCTTTCAGTTCCATGGCCATCCCTCCGTTCCATTCCACTTTAATTCATGACATGTTTTCCATTTCATTCCATTCTTTTTCACCGTTTAGTTCTATGGCATTCTTTTCCATTCTATTCAATTCAATTATTAAATTCCATTCCATTTGCTGCCTTGTTTTTTCCCCCCAAGCCATTTCACCATTTAGTTCCATTGCATTCCATTCCACCAGTTAATTGTATGATGTTCTTTGCCATTTCATTCAGTTCAATTCCACTTAATTCCATCACACCATTCCATTCAGTTCCATTCCACTGAAAAAAAAAGCTGGAAGTTGTGTGGTCTGCATGCGGACAGAAATCAGATCCGTGCCCTCATCGGCAGCTCTGTTTACATCTCCCCTGCAGTATTTTTCTCTGCTGTACCTGCATAAGAGCCCTTGTGCCAACAGCCACACTACAATTACTGCACCTCTCAGTGTGGGATTTAAACAGAAGGGGATTGTTTTGAACCTCTCGGCCTCCTTCAGGAACACAACATTTAAATCTCGTAATCAGTTGAAGAGGTTTGATCTTTGGCAGCGTTGGAACCGTTTCCTTGGACAACCCAGAAATCTTTGTTTCATTTGTTTGAGCACTTGGTTCATTCCTCATGTCAGGCTTTTTGTTTCATTTCCTGAGCACGTCGGAGCTGCGTTCTCAAGAAGCAGCTAGAAAATATATACACAGGGAAGATGTATCCAGATGTGCATTCCTCTGCTGTAAAGTGGACGTCCTGTGATCCGTAGCACATGCAGGAATGCAAACACGAGGTTTTCGGAGAAACCTTGAATATGACGGAGACCTATCTGCTCATTAATATACAAAAAGACCGAAGAAGAGTTCGGTTTATGGTTCGATGTGTCGTAGTCTGAAGTTTCTCCTACGCTTTCGCTCTTTGAGAACAGAATCTTCATCAGTTTACCGACTTGCCAAGTCCAATTTTCTCATACACTGAACACGTTCATTTCCAGCTCGTATTTCAGGATGCTTTTTGAAATGGCTGTAATCAGTTTTAAATTAAACTCTGTTGCGCTTTCCTCAGTCGGGCTTTGTTTAAGGGAGAAGGGAATTTTGCTGCCAAGTTAGAGCCATGCTGCGCTCTGAGCACCTCCAAGATTAAAATTGCATGAGGCCCGAGATGGGATTTAACCCACTGCTGTAGTACAGTTGAGGAAAACGGTTTCAAATTCATATTAAGGCTCGTCTTTTTTCCCCACAAGACCAGCTTTCTATCCCTACCCCCCCCTCAAACTGCTTATGAAAACCATGTGTCTTCACCAGTCATTATATTATCCACAACATCTTCCAAATCCTTTTCTGGTGCCTGTTCTGAAAAATTATGACCCAGAATGCTTTGAGCTTTAAGACACACTCAAACAAAGCGACCATGTTAGGACTTTGTTTATGAAGTGTCATCGACGAAAAGACTTCCCAGATTCAAACAAGCCGTTAGGACGTCCAGTAGCCTGGTGAGTTATCAGGACACGCTGGTGCCAGACTGCACGGATCGAGTGATTTGTTGTAACGTTATCGGCTTCATTAGAGACCCAGAACATCTGCAACAGCAACATGAGCTCTTCTGAATCGTTATATGGGACACCAGATTCACATTTCTGCCTTCATTCTCTCTCTCTCTCTTTTTTTTTATTTTTTTTATTTTGACCATAAATGCAGATTTTAACCCAAATCTGGATGGATCTGGATTTTTTTTTAAAGTAAGCTTGGATTCAGTCTCGCTTGATGCATTATAGGATAATTTCAACATTTGAAAATTTGGATGTGCATGCTGTCATCTGGGAGGCACGACCTTTAAATCTGGCAACATGATAATACCATATTTGAAAAGAAAAAAAAAAAAAGCAACAAAAGTCAGCCATATATTATAGAAAAGGTTTTCTATCATGGAATTAAATTATACATGCAACCTGTAGTATTACATAAAGCATTGCCAAGTGGGTAATACATTATCCATGTAAAAGAAATCTAATTCCTGCCAATATTTCTTCTCTGTAATTAGCAACCAGCAAGTGCCTTAAATATATCTGGCATTTCTGCATCTTCTAATTCTAGTACACTGGTTAAGAGAGATGAATACATTTTAGAAAAAAATCTCCAAGTCCTCTTTTTCTAGATCAGGTCCACACATCCATGCACGAATAACGCTCAGGAGTTCAAGACAAATAACACCATATCTCGGAAGTGAAATATTTTTTAATTGGTCTGACCTTTTTTTTTTTTTTTGTTATTGACATTGGTTCTCCTCTTCCCACAGTATAAAAGAGAATAAACGAAGCACACTTATGTGGCTTCGCGAGGGTTGATAGAGTACACTGTGGTTAGCGGTAAGTACTGTATGAATAACTTGGCCTCACCATTCATTGGCAAGACGCCTTTCCTTGTTTTAAGTATTTAAATTCCCTTTTTCTTCCAATTCTAAGGGTGAAACTGGGTTATCATATCCATATCCAGCTATAGGATTTTAAAGTGTGTGAAACGCTGCACGGGTTTCTCAGCTGGCCGTAGGGCCCTATGATGTCTGCCATGCAGAAAACACAGACAGGATCACGGAATTCAGTAAAGTAAAACAGAATCGCAGTTAAACGCGGAATCATGCAGGAATCTGACATTTTGGTATGAAATGACAGGAGGGATATACATTTGATGGCATTATAGGCCACTTTTTGCCCATGTGAATGACACAGGAACCACAAAGATGTGATAGCTATCTGAAGTTAATGAACCACCAGAGTTAATAAATCAACCCCTCACTTTCGGTCGTTTCAAAATTAATACAGTGTTTGCCACAGCCAAGGTGGACCGATAAATCTTTCTGCATTATGAACCAAACGGTCAACCAATACGGTACGGTACGGTCACTCATTTTCGACTAACAGACGAATCTCAATCCGTGACTCTGTGACCTGTGTGGACTTTTTGGGACAGTCAGATTTCCCAGAATGCATTTTGCACCAAGCTCAGCGTGATGGCGGATGGGGCAGTGTAGCTCAGTGGATAGGAAGTTGGACTACAGACCCAAAGGTCGTGAGTTCGAATCCCACCACAGTCAAGCTGTCACTTCTGGGCCCCTGAGCAAGGCCCTTAACCATCAACTGCTCAGTTGTGTAAAATGAGATGCAAGTCGCTCTGGATAAGGGCGTCTGCCAAATGCCGTAAATGTAAATGTAATGGCGGAGAAAAAAAAAACTTAAAAATACTACTGTTATGAAATGAAGAATTTTTTAGGTAGGAATGTCATTATTTAGACTTCAAGTATGAGGTTAAATTATCAAGAAAGACTCTACGTGAAAATTTGTGGAGATGTTTTCAGAGATAAGCGGTCACGCCAGCAGGTGACGTTAAGTACGCTGCTGTACTCGTGAGTCGAACTTACCAAGTCTGTATTACCAAGTCCAACACCAAGTGGTGTTCTTTGTATTGACAGCTTAAAACTGGCTGTTGGAGCAGCATGTGAATATTCGTAGAATAACTATAACACGGAATGTTCATGTAGACTATCACAACACAAGTAAACTACCGAACTAATGAAGTCTTGTTACCAGAAAACCAGAACGTAATCTTCCCTAAAAAAACGTTTGCAATTTTTTCATTCTGTAAAATCCAACCATGAACCTGTATTTGTAGTCTTTGGGGTTGTACCAGCATTGCTACGCTACACTCCCTAACCTATTACAACATAGTTTTATTGCTTAGACAGATAAAAAAAGTGTGTAAAAGCACAGATGTGCAAGTAGAATTTTGAGTGGGCATAAGATTTCATTATAATGAAATGAATAAAACCTACAACAGTCTAAATGGAAAATGCAAAATCGTACAAAAATACATTGGAATATGAGAAAAAATAAAGCAGGCTTTATAGAGCCCTATGACTGAAAGGTGCACTATAAAAAGAACACAATCGTGATCATCATTTTCCCGTCCTCATGACCCATCATAACCTTTAAGACAAGACGTTCTGCACAGCGTTTTCCACGTATCACATATCTGACCTGGTTGCGTTCAGGTGTTCCTGCAGCCATATCTGAGCGAACTAACCAGCTTCCATTAAAAGCACACACCCTTTGTTTTCCCTCGAGAGCTATTTGTAAGAATAGGCAGTTTTAGATTTTCAGCCTTTGCTGAGGCCATTTGGCATCTCCTTTGATCAAGTCAAAGCCTTTTTATCTCCAACAGATCTCGCTTTCCCGCTACAGCCACAAAAGGAGCCACGGGCAACCGTAATCCCTTTGGGGATAGAACACAGCAACGTGTGGATTGCACAGCCTAAGAATAATAAGAGCGGGCTGGTATCGGTGGTAACGCTAAAACATTGCTGTGTTTGCAGGGTAAGGAGCTGTGCAGTGCTGGTGGCTGGATGCCAGCATGCTCTAGACGTGTCTGGGGCTGAAGCTGCACATGAGCTGTGCATGTTGGAACAGCGGTAATAAAATACTCATTCGCTTCCCAGCAGCTGTGACTCATGAGGGCCAGCGTACTTTATCTTCTGAAGAGAGCGCTCCACTCTTCGGGAATCAAATACCGAGGAACGGTACACACCTGCAAACTTTTGACGCAAGCTCGCTGCATGCTGAACGGATCAAGGCTCGAACACCTTGTACATGGAAAGCAGTGAGTTTTCCAACCAGAGGCTCTTTTGTGTTCTTAGTGTCACTGTGAAAAGCTGAGGATGCCACAGCGTTTTCTGACCTTTCTGAATCCATTCTAGAGCATTTTCTCCTCATGAGTCATATGGCTCTGAGCTGAAATCGAACCCATATTTCTTGTGCCACTTGCTTTACAAAAGGAAAAGGCTGCCTTGAATGCTCCGCGGATATGCTCGCTGCTAGCGGGCTTAGCAACATCTGACTTTGATTTACATTGCCAGTTTGTGCAAAAGACCTGTTTGTGTTGGGGACTTTAGTGCTGTCCATGATGTGGTAGCATGTTGGAGTGAGCATTGCCTCTGTAATTACACTCGGCAGTACTATGGCGCCATGTTAAATGCCAAAACGTTGTGCTTCTTCTGCAACAGACTGCATGAACACCAACATTGTGAGTGAGACATTTATTCAGACAAAACGAGCACGTCATTCATCTTTGGTAGGTGAGAAATGATTATTACAGGTCACTTGGGTGAGTGAGAGTTTTCAGATTTGGTGTAACCATGACTCAGAGCCGTATCCACTTGCTTGTGTACACTGAAGTACCAGAAAAACTGGTACTGGAGCCTATGCAAAATGCATAGTAATGCTACCTAAACACATCATTGGTTGAATTTGCCAGTGTGTATATAAAGCAATAAACAAATTGGACCTTCTAGAGCTCTTTCCACTTGTGAGAATGGCAAGGTATCACGATTTTAAATTTTTTAATAGTTGGAGCTCATGAGATGGGTCAGAACATTTCATAGGTACAAAACCTCAAACGTACGACAGCAGTGTGGCCATAAAAAGACTTTGGGTGAACGTGACCAGTGTTGACTGGCAAGAATCCATGGGACCACAACGAACACCAGCGTGAGGACTGTGCAACGTTCCCTCCAAGACCCCTTGGGGGACCTACCAAGTATTAACTTGTACCAGTTTTTCTGGTACTTCACTGTAAACCATGACTGCTCTTTTCAACGGATGAATGTTTGCATTTCCATGAAAGGTCCTGTTGACTTCCAGATGCAACCTTGTAATCACAAGTTTGTAATGAAGACCATTGCCCAAGTCTGCAATCACAGAACACGGTAATCAATTAGTCTGGTACTAGGCCTGTGTGAGCTTGATTTTCTGTGCTTGCACTTTACCATTAAAGCTTATGATTAATGGTTTTAATTTTCAGACAGACAAATGAGCAATATTCCAATATGGTCAGATTTAAGGATAGCATAATATTAATACCAGCTGTGTAGTCTGGAACTGCTTGCTGGCAGTGGCAATCATGAAAAGCTGGTGGATTTCTAAAGTGATTTCACTGTAATGTGGATTAAAGGTTCATTGGCATTTTATGAATCCAGGTTAAATTGCAGAAGTCAAAACGTGTACCATATCTGCCAACCTTTTGAGCAATATATTACAATCAGTGTAAATGTCATTGGACATTGTGATGGTATTAAAATTGTGTTTTTATGTTCTGTTTTGTTTTTATGCCTGATTTGTAGAAAAGGTATGCAGTCTAGCTTTGTCCATAGCTGGCTAGGGCTTCAAATGTCCTGGGAAAACATCCAAAATTCAACGAAGAGCTGGCATATGGTAGCCATCTTGTCCTGGCTGGTGCCTAAAGGAAATACCAGATCCAGAGATAAATGCGGGGTCTCTGGATACGAGGGGCTGATGGCTTGTGCAGAGAGTACCGCTTCACAACCTGATCCCCAGAATGACAAACTGAATTCATATCAGAACTAATTTCTGCATACCAAGTGAACTCTGGATCATTGGCAGTCTATCAAGCCTATTAGGTAAATGCGTCTAAATAAACGCTCGGGTCTATCTGACGTACATGGCGAATGCTCCAGCTCAGCCTTTTGTCTCAAGCTGTCACAACGTGTATAAATATAAGTCTACTTATAAGACGATTAGAAGACGGACCCCAATTTTCAGACTTATCCACCATGAGAACACTCTGGTCTTGCGAGCACTATGCATAGAGGCTTTGATTGTGCCACTTCAACTGGCTTGCCGTTTGCACACTTGTTTATTTGCTTGGCCGTGTTGCAGCTCGAGCTAAATTTAATTCCGCATTTCCTCAGGGAGCAGCCCGGTGGTTGAGATGCAGTAAGGCGAACTGTGAGGTACGTTGTCTGCGATATGTACACTCAGCAAACCTCGAGGACTTTCCAGGTCTTATCGGTCCTGCGTCTGCAGCCTGTTTTGCCCGAGTTATACACAGCTGTGTTGGATTCCGCAAGTTATCCTTGCTGTATGATTTGAATTCCACTTTTTCCAAGTGGCTGTGTTGAAATTTCGCCTCAACAATCCACACATGGTATTAATTGTGTATGTTATATGCAAAATGTAATCCGAGAGGACTTGGTGGTTTGACAAAAAAACCTTCAGCTGTCTTTACTGTTCCACTCTGTCTAAATAGTTGGCTTTCAGATTGTTTCCTAAGGCAAGTTAGTTACTGTGCACCACATCATTTCAGTATTAATCTTTTTCCCTCATGACAACGAAACTCCAGCATTTCTTCTCGCAACTAGTAGCGCTTGCCAAACCTTGCATACTTTAATTCTAGGCTGTTTTATATATTCTGTGTATTTGTGGCTAATTTGCACACCTAAAAACAACAACAACAGCAATAAATCTTATTTGTCCTTGTCTAGCCGCATGGGGTTTCTTTTCCTGTACATGGAAATGTATTTATGTATTTTATGTTTTGCGCATCATAATATTATGATAGTAACATTTAGCACTTTTTGAAAAAAAGAAAAAAAAAACCCGACGTAGCAGTTTCTGCCGGGGCTGCAAGTCAATAAGGCGTATAAGCTGCATCTGTATCCGCACTGCCGGGTGGTCTTCGCTTGAGTTACAAGGAGAGAATGCTGGCCGAGGCTCCTCGTCATCTCCATGTCCTGAACTGTTTAGCAAGCTTTGCCTATCCAAACAACTGCAGCCATTACTTACTATTTTCTTTGAATCCCTAAAAAGGTCTCTCTGTGAAGATGCATAGATCGATTCTCTCTCTTTCTCTCATGCTCTCTCTTTCTGTCTCTTTTGTCTTTCGACCTTCTTTGGAGATCCTCCATAGCACTGCAGGAGACTCTGGGAAACCAGCATCTTGTTTTCATCCGGTTCTTACCAAGGCATAAGGAGGAGATGAAGTAATATTTTTTTTATTCATGACCTTTTTAAAAAACTTTCTTCCTCTTAAGAGAAGAACCCGTGTTGAAAGCATTGTATGCAGAAATGCATTTATTCCGCATCATTGCTGCTTCTCTTTTGATCTATTTAGAGAGGTTTAAAGGACCGCGTCCTACAAATAATGCAAAGGACATCTTTTTTGCACTGGGCTTATTTTCAGCCGAGTATGGACTAAAGGGTTTGAGCGACTCAAATGAACACTGATAGCAAGCATTAATACGTCATACATAACCCATCATAATACGGATTACGTCAGTATTACGCGACAACACGGTTCAACACTCCATAAGAACAACAACAACAACATGGCGCATAGGTGTGTCTTTTACCAGGTTTAGCTACTGCAATACTAAGAATCGAGAAAGCTGACAGTCAGGGATATCTTGGATCGAGTAATCTTGTAATCTTACAATGCATTCCCAGGTAAGATTAATCCAGTTTGAAGGGAAGGCTTAACTCTGCTGGTTCACATGAGGATGAGGTGTCTAGTTTCCATGCCCAGTCAGTTGCATTACCTTTGTTTGGCTGAAAGGTTTCTTTAATCTTTAACGAGTCTCAGTCTGGACAGTGTGAGAAACGCATGTAGCGCGGCGATTGCAGCAATAAAATGTCATTTAGAAACGTCCGGGTTAAATATTCTAGACTCCTCTGTTTACAGAGTGCATAGTAACTAAAAGGTCTATAAAATCCATAGTTAGTGATGATTGCATGAAATTGCACGTAGACTTTGCCCCCCTTTTATAATATGTTTTTCTTAGATGGAGGCACCTAGGTACATAATGTCCTGCTGTGTGAAGCATCAAATTTCAGGCACTCCGTTTTCTCGTTTGTGTGGCTCATTAAGCAGGAGGAGCTGAAGATAAAACCGCTTTGATCAATGCATCATTATGGCACCGGTCATTTCATTACCTTTCACTGATGACCTTTCGCAGGGTAATAATCCAAGGAAATGACACAGACATTGATTTAGTTGTTTGTTATCCAGAAACTGCATAGGAGCGATGCATAATATGCACCATACTGTGTGTCCGACCAAACAGCGTTTTTTGGTGTTCCAAAAATGTGTCTAGTACCGTTTTTTTCCACCGGTTTTGTAACTGTGGAATGTGACAAATTAGGGATGCCATCTATTTTCAAACCACCCCCCCTCTTCTCTACACATTTTCCCTTGTAAAAAAGGATTGTGTTGAGTGTTCCTCTGTGAGTCATTGGAGGGAACTACGCTTAGACTTGCCTGGCGCGCAAAGGGTGCTAATAAGGGACTGCAGTGTGGCATGGATGAACATGTCTGACTAAACCAAGCTAAGGCATCAATTAAAAGAAAGTGGCTGTTGTTTACAAATCCTTTCTTTAAAAAAAAGGTTGTTGAGAAAATATGTGGTATTTATAGGATGGGTTCATTCCCAAAAGGCTTCTCGTGCACTGCTGCAAGTCACCTTGACCCTCCTGGCTATTTTGAGCTGAGCTTTACCTTTCCATCTCTATTTAAACAAACAGAAAATAGCAGGCGTCAAATGCTACCCTGGCTTTTTATAGCAGTAGGCGTCGGCTATGATCTTATGTCAGTAAACCGTAGATGACAAAGCCTCTCTTTTGTCATGGCACAGAGAGAAATGTCATTTCTGTGGTCGTCAGGCACGGGCTATTAAACCTTCGCAAGCTCTCCATGCTCATGCAGAGTCTGGATTTTAATGGAGTCTCAGAAATCTGGCAGGGTTTTGCATTCCTCAGCCTTTTCAGAGCTGTTTGTCCGACTCTTAGGCGGCCTCTTTCCCCCTCGGGTCTCTCCCTGCACACTCTCGCTTGCTCTTTCATTTCTTCCTCGCATTGTAACGCATGGTATTTATAGGCTGCTGTTTGTGATCTTTAGCCGTTCACTTGACAATAAAGCCTAAGGCCTGGCCGAGGCCAAGCTGTCCCAGGACCGGCATTGTAATAATGGACAAAACCACAGCATATAAAAGACAAGTCGTACCAGCGCTCTAAAAACTGGTGCTGCGAAGGAAGCCATGTACACACAGCTGCTGGCTCGCTCAAGAATACACTCGGTTCAGTAACAGGACATTAGATTGACTTTTTTTTGGATGGCACCGTGGTCTATTTCTGTAGACTGGCTGCCGAACATGTGGGCTACGCGATGAGTCAGAATGCATGGTAAACTCATCCACGTGCATGCGTTCCACAGCCTGATCGGTACCACATCACTTCACGTTCATCCGGCCGTTTACACTCATAAATTTTCATTTCATTTTTGCCTGAATATGCAGATCCTCCATCTGGTTGACATCTGTGGTGTATTTGTGTGTTTTTCTGTTACCATGTACAAAACGAGAACTTTTATGAGTTATGTAACTTGTACGAAACGTTTTTAAATTGTGTAAGACTGTGACATTATAACTCCATTTCTAAAAGCCTTTATTACACTGCAGAAACACATTGCAAACAGTTTACTTAAAATAAATATGTATCCAGGCTGTACTCAAAAGTTTGTGTTTATTTAACTGAAAGTAGTTAAAAGAATGTTGGACAGATCATTTTTTCTGTTAATTTAATATTTAAAGTTCAATGAACTCAAGTCTTTGAGATGACCAGTTAACTTGGTTGTTTAAAGTATTGTTTTTTCTACAGTGTAATTATTCCATCATTGAGTTCTTGAATCTGATCAGCAGATGTGCATTATATTTGTATGGGCTGTTCTGGCTGTAACATGAACGTTATTTAATGCGCTCATTCTAAGTTGTTGTTTCTATAGTAACGCAGTATGGCAGAATTTGTTAACACAGTAGACTAATTCTTATAGTTGTTGATGCCCTGAAGTGTTTTGTTAGGAGATGTTTATTTAACATGAATGTAAAGAGTCTTGGTTGTAAGCTGTCTCAGTCTTGGTTGTGCTTTCTGTTTTCTCCGTTTGCTCCTGAAAATGACAGGCTGCATTTTGTGTGTTTGTGTGCCAGGGATGCTCACAGGTCATTTTTTGTCCAAGTCAAGTCCAAGTCAAGACTCAAGTCTTTGAGCTAGAGTCCAAGTCAAGTCTCATGTGGTTGTGTAATCTGTGGCCGTGCAGAAGCGTACAGTTAGGCATATATAATAAGAAAGGGAATGATATTCAGCTCGTCGGACAGTTCCTTAATGTTAATGCTGCAGAAAACAATTAAGATTGTTCATAGTGCCTCGAGTCCAAGTCGGGTCTCAAGTGTTTTGAGGATAAGTCTGAAGTCATATGGCGTGCAATTTGACTGTGACTCAAGTCCAAAATGCAAACTCGAGTCCCTGTGTCTGGTGTATGTATGTGAGAGCGAGAGGGGGAGACAGAAAGAGAGGAAGAGAGAGAGAAAGAGGGAGAGAGACGGAGAGGGAGAGAGAGACGGAGAGGGAGAGAGAGACAGAGACGGAGAGGGAGAGAGAGAGAGGGAGAGACAGAGACGGAGAGGGAGAGAGAGACAGAGACGGAGAGGGAGAGAGAGACAGAGACGGAGAGAGAGAGAGAGAAGGAGAGGGAGAGAGACGGAGAGGGAGAGAGACGGAGAGTGAGAGAGAGAGGGAGAG
>JAOVVG010000009.1:1271851-1282769 GCA_028566375.1 Leptodoras nelsoni
CAGAGTCTCCGCCCGACCCGGGGATCGAACCCGGGACCTTCTTGCTGTGAGGCGACGGTGCTACCCACCGAGCCACCATGTCACCTATGTTGAGCTCTCATACCTGAATTAAGCATCTCTGATTAGAGGACTCTGTCACATCCAAAAAGTGTAGAAAACAAATGCAGACTTATGTCTTAGACTTAGTCCTTCCTCCTTGGACCTGCTTGGAGCAAAGCCGAGAGGATACGCTTCAGCTGACAAGGAAATACCTTCAACATTACACTCCCGTTGTACTGGAGCCAGGAAAGGTTTACCCCCTACCTAACAATCAACTGAATTTACAAACAACACACAGGATTAAACAGTGCTGCTATTTGACCAAACTAGCTAAATAAATGCTATTTAAACACGCTGATGAAATATTAGCAGTGTCACTCTTCCCGCATAAACATATAGTTTGTGTTGTGCTGGGACAGTGTCCACAGTACACAAATTCCTATTTCCCTGTACGGACTCAGGGTTAATGAAAGGTCAGGCTGAATGTTTGGTTGTTAAGAGTGTACTGGCTTCCTTGTGATAATACGACTAATGACCGGGACAAGTCTGTTTTAAACACCGACTGGAATGTTCTTCAAATTTAATCCTGAAATAAACCCAGCACACAGTGTTCACAAATAAAAAGTGCACAAGACTTTCTGTTCACCTGACAGGCTGTAGCCATGCAAGTGCTGCGAGCAGCTCGAGTTAAAGATTACTTCTGGAGAGTGCACGATCTTCAATCGTCAATAAGAAACCATGACAATTACTTAACAGCATATTAACAAATTACAAAAGACATTAACACAATTCATAAATAAAAAGTGCAAAAAATAAAATGAAACCATCTGTACAATCACACAGTGGTGATGTAACAGTATGCGAACATAAAAACTACTTGTAGTGCACTGATGCCCCCTGCTGGACGACATATAAACTTACTGATCCCTTTTAGTCCACGTTTCTGTCCATAGCTTAGGAAAGTAATCGCTTTGAGTCTTGATTCCTGGGTTCTGCGATGAGTACAGCAATGATACAGAAATGTCCAGCCCTGTTTTTATCGAGCAGAATCTACACTGCTTTGAACAGAGACAATTTACAGCAAAAGGAAGTCAGTGAATACAAACATAAATAGAACAAGCAACAAGCGTAACACACACTCGGACATGAATCAGAAATGAGGTTGAGTTCGTAAAAGTCTGTTTAAGGATGGGTTTGTCCAGTAACAGTGTAAACGTCCTAGCGAGTTGTTCTTTAGAGTAATAGTAAATTACAGTAATAGCATAGTCAGAGAGACAAATAACTCAGAATTTTTAGTCTAAAATTCTGAGTTATTTGTCTCTCTGGCTATGCTTATATGCAAATAGAATAAAGAGCGTACAACAATTGCATTTGCAACTTATAATCTACAGAGCGTGTTTCCAGTTCAGTAGACTCCTCTAGATGAACACTGGAAATAAATGGACAGGAATTACTTTAGTTGTTTCAGCTTTGGGCCGCAGCACACTGGGATTTTAAACAAGTACTGAATGTCATGCTAGAAAAAAATAGCCGACTGTCCAATAGTCATGTACCTATTTAACTTTCACATCATAATTCACTAGCTTTTAACATGGGTTATGATTTTTATGTTCCACCCATAATCTAAAACACATCTGAACACTTTTCTGGCCACAAGCTTTAAAATCTTCAGGCAACTGAAACAACAAGAAAAATAATAATAATCAGTGGATTACACAACAAGAACAACAAAAAAGTGGCATCTAATAGAAATATCCTCATTTGTTTGCTGATGTACTGGCTAGTCGGTTTCAGTGTTGGTCAAACTGCCTCCGTGTGTAAAAGAAGGGAGTGTTTTGGCTCTCTAGCAAAACCTAAAAATCTGGCTATCTTCTGTAGGACCGATGCAAAACACTGCCAATGTAAGCAGCGTCCTCTCAACAGCCATATTTTGACATTTAACCAGAATAACAATATTCAATATTCGGGTGTGTCGATTCTCATGATGTATTTCATCAATAACGGGAACATGTGCACTGCTTAGTTACCACTGTATCCAATACTCTCTAATCAGACCAGTGGGTAATTCGTACTTCTCTTCCACCTAAGAACAGTAAGCGTCTCAGATTAACTTCACAGCAGATGTTCTTACTCAAGCTTTACATGATGTATGGATTTGCTCATATGTAAACACATCTGAGATCGTTCGTATGTATTCGTGTCCAAAGTTTGTCTATAAGCTTTGATCACTGATGGCAGAATCTGTATGACCCTGATGGCTACTGCAGAATCTTTGGACTTCGCTGGACGTCGGGCAGCATTTAAAGAAATCCTGCGGCCCATAATTATGCCCTTACGCTAAATATATAGTCGGACAACCAAGACGTGATGGTTGCCTGAGCTCTGATCAGGCTAATGCCTCTAACAATTGATGGAAGCTTAGTGCTACCGGTGTTAACAGAAAGCAACCTGGATGAGTATGGAAAGTGTGTAGATTAGTTTTGGGCTGCAATGTACCTTTAAAGATGATCATCTAGCAAATTCTCTACTTGACCATCCTTGAAAAAGACAAAAGACAAAGCAAGGGAAAAATATGATTATGATGATTGATGATGATATCACAGACAAGTGGACTTGGTATGGCAAAGTTTCCTTCAAAAAGAGAGCATTTATCTCTTTTGTGATTATAAATAGTTTAAATATACAGTTCCAGTTCAAGCAGTCAGTAAACCCTGATAGCAAAGTGACACCTGATGAGCTGGTTTAAATTACATAAAGGGTCAAGAAGGACTTGCAGTTATAAGTGAGGTGCTGCTGAACCACCCAGAAGTTCAGGTCACACAACTGCAATGCAAAAACAGCCATTCTTCTTTATCGCACATGTTAAGCTGTCAGATCAGACATCGATGGCCACACCGTGCTTAGTAGAGATCATGTCTCTGGTACCGGTCAGATACATGAGCACAGAACAGAGGTGGGGGAGGGTGGCTGTGATGGTGACGTACAGCCAGTAGGAGATTGGGGGTGTGTTGGCGAAGGGCCAGAGCCACAAGCCATGACGCACACCGTCCCGTATGTGGTGCGACGCCAGAGAGATGAAGAGCAGCCAGGGCAGAGAACACCATGAGTCCTTCAGCCGGCACACCCACATGAGCAGGCGCAGTGAGAAGCAGAGCACCGGGACCAGCGTGGAACAGTGCAGCGGAGGACGGTGGGGCAGGTTCAGAGCTGCCTAATACACAAAGCACAAAATACACAATCACACACACTGGAGACAAACAGCCTGAGTCTGTGAGAGCCAAGTGCCTCTATAAATCACAAAACCCTGTAGCAGCTTGACTGGGTTAAGGTTAAGTCACCAAGAAGACTGTTTCATTACAGAGAGCACTCCATCTTTCCTCTGCAAATATCTCATACACAGCCTTGAGGTGGGTTCAGTACACTGAAAATGAAGAAAATTAAATTTATAGGAATAGGAGCACCTGTACACCCACTACTTCATGCAGCTGTCAACTCAAATAATCACTCGTTATGACCATGCTGAGCAGAAAAGCATCTTTTGCAAAACATGTCAAACTTCAGGTTGCATAAACTGCTACAGCAAAAGACCGCAATCAGATTCCACTACTGTCAGCCCAGTAAGAAGCTGTCATCTGGCCAGTTTCTGTCAGCCTGTGCCCACTGTAACATCGGATTCATGCTCTTGACTGACAGTTGTGGAAGCCAATGTGGACATGGACCTCAAAAAACTCCTTAACCAAAAAGACCTTTAACGCTGTGATTATTTGAGTTCAAAAACTGCATGCCAGTGCATTCACTATACTGTATTACTAACACATTTTCCATTTTTCAAGAAAATTTAAGTTATGGTGTCACTTCACTTTGGTTTGTTTTGTTAAATTAAAAATGAATAAACACTCTGTCCACAAAGCAGACTCTTACTGCATCCCCTAATAAACCTTCAGACAAATTCAATTACAGCATATATAACCTGATCATAATAACTGTCACTTGCCATGAGATGTAAAAGCAGACTAAAGCTTGTTTATCACATTATGCCCGGTAAAGCAATTCTATGACACCTTGGTGGTTTTATATTTAATCAATCACATTAATACATGGTTTACCAATTGAATGAGTACTACACTATGCCAAGTCCTTACCACTTGACCATTGTGCAGAGTACAGCTTTTAGCTCACTTTGGTTGTTTTATGAGCAGAACTTGCATACAAGAACACACATCCTTGGATTTTACACAACGCTGGAAGTAATTGACAAAACCTATTAAACAATTGGAAGAGTTAAAACACTTACTTTAAGTGACAGTGATCCAGCCATGTAGAAGTGGTCCAGGTCGATGGCGGAGGCGAGGAAGCCAGCCAGCATCACTTCATAAAAGTCGCTCTTCTTCCTCAGGCCAATGACAATGGCCCAAGACCAGAGTGCTATCACAGCATGGACCGAGTTGTCCAGCACAACCCTGAGCCATGTGTGCTGCTGGATAAATGGCGAGCTCAGAACGGCGTCAGCCAGGAGGCAGAAGGCTCCGAGTCCAGCGCTGGCCAGCAGGGATGCTGTGCTGAAGGTCTGCAGCAGAGCCTGTGCCTTCTCTGTCTCCACGGCCGAGTTCAGAGGCATGGCCATGGAGTCCGACCTTGAGCGCAAACCCCGCATCGTCCGCCTCGGCCGCACCGGGGCTCAGACACCAAGTCCACTGCTGACGAGAAACACAGAAACACAGAAACACAAAACGTTTAAGTCAGCCAACCCATAGTGTATTCACACCTTGTTTCTGATATGGCCATGTCTTTAATTTTTCCTTTTTTCTTTAAAATTATGCAGCTCTGTCAACCAAAATGGCAGTGATGCATCGGCATTGGTTCTGACTGACAGACAAGCTAAAGGGGGTTATGGCCTGATTGAGCCAAGTCAGAGCAGTTTACTGTGAGCAACACTGTACTCTAAAAATACAGTCATGTTCTGACAGACTGAAAGAACTTAACAGCCCACGACTGATGGAGTCACGCTCGACAGCTGTGTGCTGAAGAGCCTGTGAATCATGCCAGAGAAGGAGATTAGTTGCTACAGCCATTTCCTCCGGTTCTTTTGGCTAAGGAAATTCTCACTCCTGGTAGAATCAGAGGTTTAAAAGGAGAACCAGTCTATTGAATTCACAGGAACTGAAGTGACTATAATAAGATGAGAGAAGCTGTGATGCGAACAGCAAATGTGCAGTGAATCAGAAAGCGATGGGGGCAGTGATGTAGTCATCAATGTGTCAGATAACAGGCTTATGTAAACTTTATAAATCTGCCATCTTAGCAACGATCTCTCTCTCTCTGTGTATATATACACAAGTCCTGGCTCACAATCTCCATTCTAATTCATCCCAAAGGTGTCAAGTTCTTCCACACCAAACTCGCTCATTCATGTCTTTATGGACCTTGCTTTGTGCACTGATGCGCAGTCATGTTGGAACAGGAAGGAGCCATTCCCAAACTGTTCCCACAAAGTTGGGAGTATGAAATTGCCCAAAATCTGTCACCTCAGCATCCACTGACCCCGCTCTGTCATTTTACGTGGCCTACCACTTAGTGGCTGAGTTGCTGTCATTCCCAATTGCATCCACTTGGTTATAATACCACTGACAGTTTACTGTGGAATTTCACGACTATCACAGTACCACGCTGGAATTCACTGAGCTCCTGAGAGCGACCCATTCTTTCACAAATGTGTGTAGAGCAGTCTGCATGCCTAGGTGCTTGATTTTATACACCTGTGGCCATGGAAGTGATTGGAACGCCTGAATGGGTGATTCTTTTTCAGCTGGCAACAAGTTATTTAACCCTAACTGATGCTGTGAGAAGCTTCTCATTTGTTACACAAAAAAGACATCCTGTCGGCATCGAAAAGATGTTAATCTGTTTTAGAAGAGTCAGATTATTGGCATGCATCAAGCAGAGAACATCTAAGGAGATTGCTGAAACTACTAAAATCAGTTTAAGAACTGTCCAATACATTATTAAAAAGTGGAAGGACAGTGCGGAAAAATCATCTTCGAGGATGGAATGTGGTCGGAAAAAATGATTGATGAATGATTGTGATCGGTGATCATTTAAATGTTTGGTGAAATCAAATCTTAGAACACAGGGATATGTTTAACAGTAAAAGTAAGAGCCTTTACACATGCACAATGCAAAGAAAACTCAAGGGATTGGAACTAAACAGCTTCAATTTGCTAGGGAGCATAAAGTCTGATTTACCCTGTTCCAGAGTGATGGGCGCATCAGGTTAAGAAGAGAGGCGGCTGAAATGATGCACCAATCATGCCTAGTGCCTACCGCAAAAGCATGTCAGGACAGTGCTATGATCTGGGGTCGCTGCAGTTGGTCAGGTCTAGGTTCAGCAATGTTACGTACCCAAAGAATGAGGTCAGCTGACTACCTGAATATACTGAACAACCAGGTTATTCCATCAATGGATTTTCTCTTCCCTGATATTCCTCGGGATTCATCGGGCTTAAATTCTCCAGACCCTGAACCCTACTGAGAATCTTTGGAAAGTGCTGGTGAAGACTTTTTTTTTCCTACATTGTAAATGAATACTGAAGTCATCCAGACTATGAAGGAACACACAAGGAGTCATGTAGTAAACTTAAAAGTGTTAAAAAAAAATATATATATATATGTTTCAGATTCTTCAAAGTAGGCACCGTTTGCTTTGATTACAGCTTTGCTCTTACACTCTTGGCATTCTCTCGATCAGCTTCATTATCACCTGAAATGGTTTTCCTACAGTCTTGAAGGAGTTCCCAGAGGTGCTGAGCACTTGTTGGCTGCTTTGCCTCAACTCTGCGCTCCAACTCATCCCAAACCATCTCACCTGACTGACCTTCATTGACCTTCAAGTAATGATGGACTGTGGGGTAGCACTGTCGCCTCACAGCAAGAAGGTCCCGGTTTCGATCGCCGGATGGGGTGGTCTGGGTCCTTTCTGTGTGGAGTCTGCATGTCCTCCCCGTGTCCATGTGGGTTAGGTTGCACGTTACGTTGATTGGCGTCTCTAAAGTGGCCCGAGTGTGTGCGTGAGTGTGTGTGTGTGTGCCCTACGATGGATTGGCGCCCTGTCTAGGGTTGTTCCTGCCTTGCGCCCTATGTGGCCGGTTAGGCACCGGCTCCCCCGTAACCCTGAAAAGGAATAAGCGGCCAAGATGATGAATGAATGAATGATGGTCTGTCATTTTTCTTTGCTTAGTCGAGTCGTTCTTGCCATAATATGGATTAGAACATTACTCACATAGGGCTATTCACTGTATACCTATAAACTCTACCTCATCACAACACAACTGATGTCTCAAACACATTTTATTAAGAGAGCAAGAAATTCAAGAAATGAACTCTTGGCAAGGCCCAGCTGTTAAATGAAAGCCGTTCCCGGTGACGACCTCATAAAGCTAACTAAGAAAATGCCAAGATGTGCAAAGCTGTCAACTAAGCAAGAGGTGCCTACTTTAAGAATCTAAAATATAAAACACATTCTGGTTTGTTTAACACTTTTTTCTTTCCTAAATAATTCCATATGTTTTTCTTCATAGTTTGGATGACTTTAGTATTAATCTACAATGTAGAAAATTTTTTAATAATGAAAAACTTTTGACTTTTCAAACAACCTTCTGTAAAATGCCTTTCTCGATAGCATCATCACATGAAAATTAACTTTTATTTCTACTGACTATTGTATTTCAACTATATATTTATTTCTACAGAAATAAATTCTTTTTTTTTGTTTTGTGCCAATATATATACATGATTGTTTTCTATAGGTTCAAGCATTCATTTGTTCATTCGTTCTTTAGCTACGCCGCTTATCCCCTACTGGTTTGCACAGGGTGCTGGAGCTCATCCCAGTGCTTGGTGGGTGGATGGCAGACACACACCGTGGTCGAGTCATTAGTCCATCACATACATGGTAGAGACAGACACATTCCCATCCAGGGCCAATTTAGTATCTCCAGTTCACCTGAATGCTTAGGACTAAAGGCTTTGGACTGTGGGAAGAAACCAGAGCTGCAGGAGGAAACCCACAGCCACAGGGAGCACATGCAAACTCCAACCAGAGAGGAAATAAAAGCATATTTATCACAATTATAAGCACACTTACATTTAATTGTACATGCAACCACCCTTTGCCAAGATATCTAATAATTTTGACTTGGTTTTCATTAATAAGCAGAGACAATAAGCTGCATCTGACTCTGAATGCGTGTTAAAAATAAAGCATAAAGCGACAATCACGCTATTTAACCTGCATACTACCGTAATATACAGTATGCGCACATAATTACCCTCGTACTAGTTTACTAATCTATGCAGTACGGTAGTATGTACTCAGCCCTTGAAGCTACCTAGCTGTACATGACACCTGCCGTGCAGTCAGCTACCCTTTTAAAAACGCGTTGTCTTCTTAAAACAACATTATACCAAAACTAAAATAATATATTTTCATAATTCCGAGCCACTGTCACTATCAGTTATTTTAGCATAAACAAGGTCAGGGCTAAACGCCGTTTTATTTCAGTTAGCGAGGCGGCTAGCCGGCTAGGCTGACTAGCATCACCGATGGTAGCCTCAGGGGCAGCGTCTTACTCTTTTAATATCACCAGTGTTTAAAGAGTCGTTAAATATTAATTGAAGAAAAAAAATATGAGGAAATACCGTTGAGTCACAACATCGTATCCGCTCCTGCGACTTCCCTCCTGCAGTCTTGCTTCTTGTCTGTTTACAGCAGGTACATACTCGCCTCACATCTCCCCCGGCAAAGCGTGTGGGCGGGGCGTTGGAGTCAAAGGCTCTGATTGGTTGGAACAAACCCGGAAGTGTGCTAGAATAAAGGATTTCTGTAACATTGTGAGATTCATAATTTAGCATTGTATACAAATTATATAATAATAAGAAAATAAGTTGCTCAACACAATGATAAAAGAAAATCAGCAACTACAGCCGTATATTATCTAATCACTTTATTTGAGTAAGGGATTGTATATGTTGTACAGTCCCATTTAGTTAATTTATTAGATAGGTCACTTTGTATGTGACTGTAGCCATCTGTGCACAAATGTGTAAATACAGTTGTTATTGGACCCTTAGTAGTTACCTAGCATTTAAATCCTTGCCTTTTATATCAAAATTTTTTTTTTTCCAGATTCTTACTACATACTGATCACTGTATTAGACAGCTGATGCTGGATAGATATATATGTCCTCATTCCTAGGGCATGAGAGCTTTTTAATGGTATGATGAGGCTGAAAATAGTATAAATCATATGATTTATGATAAATCTACAAATTTCAACCTAACTGAACATGTTTGAGAGATTTTCGAAGGAGGTGCTAGGCAGCACTCGCCCCAACCATCATCAAAACACCACCAAGAATATCTCCTGTAAGAATAGTGTTCCTGCCTGCAGTTCATCTCTAGAGAGTTGTAGACTCTTCACAAAGAGGCAATGAAACTGTTCTGGCTCAGGGTGGCCCTTTCTTTTGTCCATAAAGGTCACAATAATTAGTTAGTCATAGTTGTTGTTGTGTTTTAAAGCCCTGCAATGCTATTGCATTGCAGGACTGAGTCCAGGGTCACAGCACAAAAGGAGAAAATCAGACTATAGCTTTCCTCTGAAGAGTGTCTTTGCTGAATACAGCAACGTATGGCACCCTTGAGATCCAAGCCTGATGCAATCAACTTAAAGTCCTATGAAGCAAATCAATTGGAGTGGCTCTCTTAATGGTAATCATCTGCTGGCTCAGTGCTGCCTGTGAAACAGTAGTTAAATAAACCATTAATAACATTTCTTTTTATTATTTTTCTACATCTAAAAAAAATCAAATTTTACCTTTGTAATGTATTAGATTGTATAAATTACTGTAAAAGATGTAACACTGACTAAAGTAGGATCTGAAGTGAGCCTGACAGACAGTCAAATCTTTTCAGTGCAAGAGCCTTGAACCTTGAGGAAAAGCTTTACAATCACACAGACAGCTCATCTTTACCAGTCTCTCCCTGAAGCCATTTTTTATGATTTAGCCTAGAACAATCAGAAACCATATAAATCTCCTAAGACGTGTTTTCTGTCGACAGTAATTATTTTTCTCAGGTTCAGATCTGCCCTGTACATGTTCAAACTCTCTCTGCACCATTTGCCGGGTGGATTTGACAGATGTTTAATATGTTAGATACATTATTCAGTATTAACTGCAACAAAAAAATTGTCTGGTTAGGATACAGAGATTCAACATTTATCTAGTTTCACATGGATAAAACAGAGACCATAAATGTGAAGGCAGGTCGACTAGGGCTAAAAATGTCTTTATTTGTGCCGCACCTAGCGTTAGTGTGCATGACGCATTAAGACCAATTACACCATGACTGTGAATCTGTGTGATCTCATTATATGACTTCATTCAGCACACTCATAAAAATGTTTTTCAGGGTTCTTCATCCCTGGCTTCCAAAACTCTCTGAGACATGTCCTGATAGGTACACCCTCACACGTTTATAAGATTCTACATAAAACTTTAACAGTTCCCGTACAGAAACAACTGAATAGCCAATTAGGGATCTTAATTTTCTAAGAATGTAGGCGTGTGGTAAAACTAATTCTTAGGGAAATTTGATTACTCATTACTCACTAGTGTACTTCACACCACAGCGCTTTCAAATGCTCGATTCTGATTGGTCAACCTGATGTTGAATCCTTTTCAATTAGAGCAGCTCTGACAGGATGGGATTTATACAGTGTGTCAGCATCGTTCGCACTTTGTCTGACCATTTACATTTACATTTATGGCATTTGGCAGACACCCTTATCCAGAGTGACTTCCATTTATCTCATTTATACAACTG
>JAOVVG010000009.1:1473486-1490108 GCA_028566375.1 Leptodoras nelsoni
ATGTATAGTCTATATATATATGCTAATTATAGGTGATAGTAGAAATCATAATTTTAAAAATACAAAAAAACACTTAAATATATGGCATCACTTAATAACATCAACACGCTACATACACTGGTGCTGGCTAAATTTTAAATAATTAAAAAAAGTGTTGATAAATCTTCTATAAACCACCCAGATTTCCTAACACCACCTGACATTTCTCTATCAAACCGAGCAATAAAAATCAACCATATTCTCACCTGCCGCTGAGCAGAAAGCCGGTGATCAGTGCCAGCAGGATGATGCCCAGTGTAACAGCCACAGCGATGACAGGCACACGGCCCTGATCTCTTGAGGCGGACACTATAAAGAAGTGAGAGATATGACCCATGTATAGTCATTTATGTATTTATTTAAGTATCATCACTAATACCTGAGTCTGCTAGCATTGGTATCTTTAGACTCAAACCAATCTGCCAATAGCTCAGATTGACTCAAACCAAACCAATAGCTTAAGGAGATGTGTTCCAAGCAAACAAACAAGCACTTCTGTAAGTCCCTCTGGATAAGAGCATTTAACACATAGCCACAAACTCATAGCCACAACTTTTCTCATCATTGAACCTCTCAATTCAAACCCTACATTTACCTCTAATCATTTAAACAGTGACCCAGAAGTAATATGGCCAAAACAATGAGCAGCCAGTGCATTTTGAATATGAACTGATTTTATTCCATTCTTTTTAACTAATGGTTTTAATTAAGCCAAAAAGAATACATATTCTAATCAATCAGTATTAGTTTCATTTTTATGACTATTTTGTAACTGATCCAACATTTATTGAATGAATTTAGCATACCGGTGCTTGGTTTAGTACTGTGACTTACAGTAAGGGCTGGTTTCAAACTCAAAGCGTCGACTGAAGCCTCCATAGCCTGCCGAGGTGCGAGCTCTGATCTGAAAGATGTATGCTGAAGATGGCTTCAGCCCATCCACCACAACCTCTGTCTCCTTTGACTTGACAATGGTGTAACTGGTCTCCTGATCCTTCAGGACACAAGGCGAAATGAGAAATAGCAGAACTGTTACCAGTGATGGAGAAAATTAGGTAAAGAAAGTAAAAAATAGTGATAGGACAAATAAATAAGGAAGACAGCATTCCGATGTCCCGTGAGAGACAGTGTCTGTGAATGTGTAAGTGTGTCTATGGTGTGGGATTACTTTCATTGCTGCTCAGATGCATGGTGGTGAAGCTATGTGGTGATGACTCTATCCATTAGGGGAAGGGGCACTTTTCCTTTTAAAGTGCCTCATATCAGTGTTTCCTAGACCAGACCACTGTGCTGAGGTCATGCAGGAGGCTGAGTCGCTTTAAACACGATTGTCTCTTTCATTGGCCTGAACAGTGGAGCCGGCCAAAGTCACGATGTGAGCAGCAATCTGAGCCACGCATCAATGCCAGGTCTGGTTTCAGCCTTTTTGTGAGCTTTGTCGCCAAAGCAAGACCTGTCTCCACTGCTCTCCATGCTGCCTGTCACATCACTGCACTGAACACGCTTGCACTGAACTTCGTGTTTTAGTACAATAATGGGCAAATTTTAGTATGTGCATGTAATGTAGCTGTCCAAATTATGACTTCTCTGGACTTTTCATTTTGATAGAAATCATACACCATTCAGCCATAACATTAAAACCATCTCTTTGTATCTACACTCTTTGTCCATTTTATCAGCTCCCCTGTCCATACAGGTGCACTTTGTAGTTTTACAGATAGAGACTGTAGTCCATCTGTTTTTCTGCAGACTTTGTTACTCCACTTTTACCCTGTTCCTCAGAGGTCAGGATCCCCCAGGACCACCACAGATCAGGAACTATTTGGGTGGTGGCTGATTGTCAGTACTGCAGTGACCCTGATGTGATGGTGGTGTGTTAGTGCGTGTTGTACTGGTGTGAGTGGATCAGACACTACAGTGCGGCTGAAGTTTTTAAACCCCTCAGTGTCACTGCTGGACTGAGAATAGTCCACTAACCAAAAATATCCAGCCAACAGTGTCATGTGGGAAGCATCCTGTGATCACTGATGAAGGACTAGAGGATGACTAACACAAAATGTCTCTGATTTTACATCTACTAGGTGGATGCATCAACTAGGAGAATCTGGCTGTAATTCAGTAGTTCCAGTTTTCTAAACATGATCTATCTCAGCCCATTGAGAAATTAAAGAGCTATCACAGACTTTCATAGCGTTACTCATTCTTATCTAATTACTGAAGTGACAACATGGCTTGTTTAAAAAAAAAAGCAGACAATAAAAGAGATTGCAGGGTGTGTGTGCTGATTCTCTGCTTCAAGTTCAAAACAGATGAGACTTGTGACTGTGTCTTACTGGTTCCTAGTCCAGCACTAGTGAATAAACATAACAGAGGTAAACTTTTACTGCAGGTAGAGCGATGAATTCATCACTAATGTTTACGAATCAAAATGTAATGTTTTTGCTATTAAGTCATAATATGTGCTTATCTGGACCTTTGTAAGCAAGGAAAGCTATATATTTAGACTGTCATATCATGATATATAGGGATATTCAACTACAAAAATTGTCAAAATATTATGTAAAATTTAGACTTTTCCAAAACACACCTGTACATGACATTACAGTGAAAAATCCAAATGTTAACAATATAGACATAAGTTCATTAAAAATGAGAGCTTACAGCTTAAAGACAAATTTATCAGCCACATCCATCTCATGTCATTACAACTAAATGTCTTAGAAATGAACCAAATACAGTTTATTTACATCAGCCCACTTTCATGCATGGAGTTTATTGTCCCCCTGTAATCACCTTCTCAAAGTACTTGATCTCGTACTCCAAGATAATGCCATTGGGTCTGTCTGGTTCCTGCCAGGACACGGCAATGCTGTTCTTCACCGTCTTTCCTCTCTTTACCACAGAGATGGGAGATGGAGCTAAAGAGAAAGAAATAAGGGATTTGTTTGTGTTGACTCCTCAGTCCAGGTGGAAAATACTCTTGATGCAATGGAAAGGTGTGATGCAATTTTGAGTAACTGCATAGGAAGTCATATAATGGTACAGATTTAAAAGTTTCAATAGGGGGTTTTAATAGTTTGCAATTACAGCTATCAATGTCTACATAATGTCTACATACCAATTAATATCAATGTCTACATAAAATAAATTCCATTTTGTTATAGATACATCCTGTAAAAATTCCTTGGATAATAAATTAAATATCTAAACCTGCATTTTGGCATCTGATTCAATGATATGATTTAGATCTACATTGTCTTTCATTTTCAACAGAAAAATGAAGAGTGTTAAATAAAATGTTTTCAAACTTTTGAGCAGCGCATGCTAAGATTGTCTGATATAGCCAAAAGGCAAACCCTGTATTTCATTCGTCCTTTTAGAAACAACAATAAAGTGTGTTTTGTAAAAATATTCAGAACATGAGCAGTAAAGTCAATTAGATATGGGGCTTTAACACACTTTTGTTTCAGCTGCTTGATGAGAAATGAATTCAGTGTTAAAAATGGCTTGGGGAGACGACATGGTCTGACACTGTTTACACACTCCATTTACTGCGTATTAAAACAATCCTGCATCCGGTTACAATCTGTCTTCAATCACAAACTTCCCATTACTGTCTACACACTGCAACAACATTAACAAGCATGAAATTGTTTTATAGAGCATGCCATGAATACAATTGTCCATAAAGTAATTCAATCACCCTTCATCATCGTACCGATTCTGTCATTGTGTGTATGCTGCTGATTTAACGTTGGCTTTTTGTGTGATTTCTTATAACCTGTTAGCCTATTGCACTCTATAGATGCTTACACACCTATTAATCTGCTTGGTCTGGTTAGGCTTCACTCTGCACAACACTGCACAAACCAAAAATGTAAAAAAGAAAACTTTGGCTGAGATTGAAAATGTAATTTTCATTAATGGGAAACACAACAATTTAACAAAAGTGACAAATAAATGATTAGACAAATAAAGAATAAGTAGTTTAAAACATTTAGTGTCACATAGGACAGTGAGACAGTGATCGTCAAAGACAAGAGAAAATTGTCTTTTTAATCCTTTCTGTTTTGTCACAGTTAAACAGTTTCCCAACAAAAGCACCGCAAAGCACTCAAGGAAAAGATCTAAAAAGAGAGTGTTGCTCTCTCCAAAGCTCTCTCTCTCTCTGTCTGCTTACCATGGTTATAGACTTCCCTTTTTGTTCATCAGTCCAAATTTACAGAACATGTTGCATTTCTCCAGCCCTACAGCTCTTTCCTTTGGTTTATTATGTACTTGTGGGTCAGTACACACTCTGAAAGTGATATCACAGCATGTGACCATATCTTCAGTATGGGCAGGCTTATCTACTATTTCTTTGATGATTATTATTATAAATCAGATGTTTCAGCCAGTTTTATAGTGTTCTTCTAGAAATAAATGTTTAGAAGTAGAAAAATGATCTGTCATTAGAACAAGACTATTCTAAGCTTGGAATCAGTAAAAAAAATGTCTAGAAAAAGATTTGACATTCATATAGTTGGTTCATGGTAATTTTATAATAAACTAGATATATATATGGAAATACTAGATACATTTGACTATATTGACAGCGTATTCTGTAGATATTTTAACTTGCTATGTTTCTATCCCCCCAAAATCCAAGGCATGTTTGATTCACTTCCTGCAGCTGGGTTGATTCAGAGTCTAATCATTTCCTCTCACTGCCATCAGTTCAGACCGAAACCAACTCACTCAGACACTTCTGGACTTTACTCAAAGGAAGTTCAAACAGACTAAACACAACGTGTGAAAGCACCCTAAGGGATCTACACTTTGCAACTGCAATTACTAAATTCTCAGCAATTACTAAATATATCTTCAGTGTTCTCATTTTTCTGTTTTCACCGCCTTAACAAAATCCTATAGTGTGGCCTCCATACAAATCTACTACCACCCATCCACACACAAAAAACAGAAATGTGAGCCAGCTGTGTATTCAGGAACAGAAGTGTCAGACTGTAGCCGTAAGATAAGTATTATTTAAGCATGTTCAAATGATCCCAGAGGTGCTGATATAGTAACCCGGCTGCACCGGGGCAGCATTTAGAGCTCAAAAGGGTTCAGTGATAGGGGAAGCAAAGAAAAGTCTTCTCGCCTCTTGAAAACAAAGAGAAACCGTATCCCTCCTTTTACCCAGACAAAACTATAATCATTCCTATCTTAAAAGCCTGAAACGGAATACTTGGCAACCCGATCTGCAGGCTGGCAGGCAAAGAGCGGCTTTGTGGAGGGTGGCTGGGCTACTTAAACAGTCTGGCAGCCTGCTAAATGGTTGACATTCAGTCAGGCAGGAGACGTGGCTCCTTTGAGTTATCGATTCACAATAAGCTTTAAGGCTTTCCAGGGGAATTCTGATCTATATTTCTGATGACAGAATGACAGGAAACAAAAACTGCTGTGTCTGAGCTGGGGGTCAATCCACAGAATAATTACTCTTTATGCAAAAATGTGGCTATAATTTTAATATTAATCTATTATACACACACATTATATGTAACATCTTTATAAATGATGATATTTTGTAATAATTTATTGTTTATTATTATTAAAAAATAAATTGTAGAAAGAAATGTGGTTCTGATTAACCGAATCATAAATTAAAATACCCATTCATCCCATCAATCATCATTAATAATTCAAAAGCTATGGAAACGATCCCGCAAATTGTGGTGCACAAAGTGAACGCAAAAATTAAGTGCAAACAAAATCCTTGTGCACCCAGCATGGCGGCATCTCCTAGCCTCTCTCATTAGCAGATGGAACACATCCGTACTAGAGGAAATGTGGCAGAGGAAGTGTGATGGTGGTCTGATTAATAGCTCCGATTGGGAAGTGTTGCCATTCTGCAATGCGTGAATCTGTTAACGCTGCATCACTGCCAGTGAGGGAGCTGCTAACGCCAAACAGTGAGGCATGTCACTGATTCCACACTTAGATGTACACCTAGATGTGTTAACTTTCCTATTTTCAGTATGAGCGATCACGAGATTGCACGTTCGATTTAATCACTCTTATCTAACATGCATCTTGCTGCCTGTAAGTGCCATTAGAAGATTTTACTTCTCTTTGGTGCCACAAGGCTGACTACAGGCAACATTGGTTTTATAACCAAGCTACTGTATTTCAGCTAGACACTTGCATGTAATTTAATTGAAGCTAGCATGCTGGGTGTGCAGTTTTAGCACGAGCAGGAAAGGTCACTGTTTTCAGTCTGACCTGGTCTCAGTGCCAGGTCGAAGCTCTCAGCAGGCCATGTGTTTGTAAACAAGTATTGCTGTGGGGAGTCCTGCTGAGAGACAAGATGAAAAACCTCTGGCAGGGCTGAATGGCCCGCTGGCCAAAACCACTGCTGAGGTATGACTCCTGCCAACAGGCTCCCCTGTCAGTGCAGGCACAGCAGGAAGAACATGGGTCTTCATAAAAATCATGCAATGCTGCATGAGGATCCAGAGGTTCCACTGCTGCCAAAATGTTAGCTATAGTTCCTCTGATGCACTTCATATCAGACATCAGAGACAGGACATATTAAAACAAAGGAGATTAAAGAAAAAAATCATCTTGTGATTCTAAAATTCTACATTGAGTTGACTTTTTTCATTTCATTGTCACAGTGTTGGTTAAAACTTTCCTACAACTACTGTATTGCAGCATTTGATGTCGGAAGCTCAGAAGACATCATTTTGAGCCCCAAAGTACAAAGAAAACACTAATGCTTCATGTTCATCTTTTGTCATTACAAGCTAGCCAGCTAACTGTTATGAGTGATATATTTCCTCCTCAATACAGCAAACTGTATAGCCCATTTTATAGATTCAACAAGCAACTTCAAATTCAATACTGATACCACCCTCGACTCTATCGTCCACAACGTCTCATAGATCACTAACTAGACAAACTGAGTCACTGCACCAATGCATTGTATTGTATTGTATATAAGTGCATTCCATTCTGGACATTCTTACATGAGTCCTGTGATTGCTGTCTCCACTACTTCTCCATTGGATTACTACTTCTCCAACCGACATATCAGCACCAGAATCACTATACACTTCAGCCACATTTCAATATAAATCCATTTAATGTAGTCCCTTTAACGGTGGAAGTACAGCATCAGAATCACTACACCACTAACTTCTGTAAAAATATGTCCACATAATGTAAGAAAAAAAGTGCATTTTATTATCTTCAAATAAACAAAGTTCTTATTCAAAAAAGTTTATATCTCTAAGACTTTGCCATAATGGCCTGGGCGTATAGCGTGTGCTGAAAACGTTTATAAGTGACTTATTTAAATCACTCACTGGGTCACCATCTGTTAAGCTCCAAATGCTGATAACACATAGCCACACACTGGCAACGAATGGAGCAAAACGCAAAATATCTCAACCATGTCCCAAAACCAACTCACTGGGAGTAATTAGGAATATTGAGTGTGGCAAGTCTTTGCAGACAGATATGTCAATTACTCGCTGTGAATGGGCAAATATTAAAAGCTCACAGAATAGCTCGGCAAATGCCACCACTTATGTGCCTGTCGACGTTCATTGGGGAAATATGAGCACACTTTAGAGGCACATGAAAGACTAAAGCGCTAATCACTTGCACCTGCGTGCTATTCAGTTTGTTTTGAAATCTAGTTCACTTGAAATCAGTGAACATTTGATCAAGCCACACAAACTGCCCTAGTTATGGAAATCTCGCTTTCCTCAAAGCAGAAACTGTGAAAAACAGATTTCTTCCTCCTCTTTATAGAGCAGCCTTGGAGGCTGTGCTTCGTTTGCCAGTGTGACGTTAATTCCGCACACACTGCGTGAGCTAAAGCTGTGGTGAAGCAGTCTTGGGCTGCAGAATCGTTTTTCTTGTCACCACTAATAGTGCTTTAAAGACCTTAAACCTTCTGTTGATCTCAGAGCACCTTAATGACTGAGGCAGATGTTGAAGCCAGTTATTCAGCGGAAAGCATCATACGTTTCTGTGCCGTCCCTATATAATAAATTACCAACTTGATATTGTTTTTTTGTGTACTATTTAAGTGCATAGGTGGTGGTTTGTTGACAGAGATATAGTAGCAGGAAAATAAGTGCAAATATTATGTTAAATATTTCACCCTAAATTAGACTGGAGCAGTGGCTCACAGGGGTTGTGCAAAAGGTCTGGGAGTTTACAGTAATGCATTACACAGAAGGGAATGGGAAATAAATGGTTTGGCTCCGGCAGCACCTGTGCCACCTGCTCCTAGAATGGGAAAAAAAAGTAGAGGCATGGAGCAGGACACAGTCACCACCACGCAGCTTAGATCAGCCTGGGCTATGTTTGCTTTGAGATGAATCAACAACAAGATCCAACCCAAAAAGTCATGTAAATTAGGGTTGTTACAGTGTCACAGGTTCATACTTAGATGCCACTGTCTTTTTTTAAAACCGGATCAACTTCCTTACTCCAGTGGTTCTCATCTCTTGTGTGTCTGGATGCGACTCACTAAAAAATGCCTCTTGGCTCTCTACCTAACCTCTATTTCTCAGCACAGGGGATGCAACTCCACTTAAAACTCTACTTTTGTAAACACTAGGCATGTGCAGTATTTATTTTTTCTGCTCATAACTGAACATTTAAAAAAATCATGATAAACAATTAATAATTGTTCAGAACTGAGCCAAAAAGAAAAGAAATTGAGTATCCATTTTTAAGGAGACAAATGGATGGGGTAATAATATAACAAATTGCTGGCTGGTAGCCGCAATTACAAAAACACAGCCGCACTGAGGGATTTTAATGTAGTTCCACAATAATACACAGGAAAGATAAAAAACTCAAAACATTTTCAATGTAATCTTTTAAAAATCCTTTATCTAATGTAATCTTCATTACATCTCCACTACTAATCTGTGTTTGAAACACATCTGCGTGGTAACAAAGGCAAAACTAAACATTTGCAACATTTTTTTAAATATTATCACAAATAATGTTACTTGTTTAGTGTTCAATTTTGACAATCATTGTAACCCTATTAAATATTTTTTTCTCTCTTTCAGAGGAAATATTTTGGTGGCGTCCCAAATAAACAGTAAACTGATATTATTTATTCTATATACAGTGGGGACTAAAGGTCTGAGAGCACTAGTGAAAATGTTTCTATTTTGTATTTTTCTTCTCATTTAATATAATAATTTTCATAACAAATTATATTTCTGAGAACAAAAAGTTTCAAAAACCTCATGATCCATTTTAGATCAAATCCATCAGAGTGTAGTCTGAACTGCTTCAACAGAAGAGATTAGGCTTGAGGAAAATCTTACCTTTTGTACAAAGCAGTTATTTGCATTTTTTTTTAAATAGGGACCTAGAAATAGCACAGAATCTTCATTCATTCATTCATTCATTCATCTTCTTGGCCGCTTATTCCTTTTCAGGGTAACGGGGAAGCCGGTGCCTATCCAGCCACATAGGGCGCAAGGCAGGAACAACTTTAGACAGGGCGCCAATCCATCGTAGGGCACACACACTCACACACTCGTGCACACACTCACACACTAGGGCCTTTGGAGACTTTAGAGACACCAATCAACCTATCGTGCATGTCTTTGGACTGTGGGAGGAAACCGGAGTACCAGGAGAAAACCCACGTGGACACGGGGAGGACATGCAGACTCCACACAGAAAGGACCCAGACTGCCCCACCCGGGGATCGAACCCGGGACCTTCTTGCGCAGAATCATAAACCTTCTAAATATTTTACATTTACTTCACATTTACTACATTTAACATTTACTAGGATGCAGACAGGAAGTGAGATTGGGGGCTTGGTGACTTCCAGGCAGTGTAAAGCTAATACTGGAGACTTGTACAAATCATTCCAGATAATTTTCTGAGTGACAACTCATACTAGTGTATTTGATGTTGAGCCCCTATGCAAAATGCATAAAGGTTGGCAGGTCTAGAAATAAAATATAATATGACCGGAATAATCATCACGGGATTTCGTGGCAGTGTAATACCGTAGAGATTATTCATCGCACAAGCCTAGTAAACAATTATACTGCTAGATCTGCTAGACACAATCATACCTGAGAGCTATTAAACACTCAGAAGAACATACAATTGCTGCTCAGAGCTAAATAAAATAAATCTATTTTTAACTAAGCAGTGCTCCACACTGCTACGTTTAAAAAAATGGTTCAGTGCACAGCTTTGCATGTCTCTCTTTCAGATTATAACAACAATAATTTTATGGAAAAATAATTCACAAAAACATCATACTAAGGATAAAGGCTCACACTAGATGAGAAGGTTTAAAGCAAACAGTTTTCATGCTTCCTGTAATGGAACACAGCACAGTAAATCCCAATATCACAGTGCTTTCCACTTTTCACACAACAAAGGTTCTAACAACACCCTACCAAACACGGTGCTTAGCCTAGAGCCAGCCAGTTCACATGAAACATGACTGCCACTTGATGCATCGACCCATACAGATTATCCTGAGCGCCGCCGCACAAGGCAAGCAGGTGCTCAGTATTCTACATCAGTCTCCTCACAGACTATGTGAAATCCCTTATTTCAAGGCTGTCTTATCATGGATGAGCTGCTTCACATATACACTCACACACACACACACACTGCAGCTGTGCAACAGGCTTCTTCTTCTCTGCCACCAAGTGATCATCTTAATTACAGGTCCTGGTTCAGATAAACAGATTATACAAGAGTAAACCTTCATTACCTAAACAAAAAGTCAGTAGCACACACTCTGACATAAGACATGCACTCATCAAATTGAGGACCATTATCTAAAATGGATACATAGTTAGTCCACAGTGCAAGTAAAAGCTCCAATACATTGCTAATTATGTACATTATGTTATGTACATTAATACACGCTTTGAAACATAAGTGAGCACTTATATGTAGCCATAACTCTATGTAACCATAGTTTCGTCACCTTCTCTTCTTCTTGTCTACCGTTTTTGTTTTTACCTAATTAGGGTGATTAAACATAGACATACTGAGTGCTGTGCTAGCATTATATAATATAACAGTTTCTATGTGGCACTGTATTGTATTTTGCTCCATTTTCAGCTAAACACAAAAGCAAATAGTTTTTTTTCCCCTTTGGATCAGTGAAGCAAAAAAAAATAAATCACTGGTGATGACTATATAGCCTACTGAACCTAAAAGACTGACAGTCCCAATATGTAACCCGCTTGTCCCAGGTGCCCAGGCCTGCAATCTGTCCACTGCTGTGTTGTGACAACATTGTTGTGAACACTGTTGTGTTACAGATCATGCACATGAACACTTGGGACATCACTACAAAAAATGTTTGTGCGTTTATGTTTGCTGGCGGTGTGGACTCTCTGCTATAAATATGGAACTCAGACAAATCAGATATCCTGGGGGATAAAAAAAACAACAGAAAACTGGAATTTATTATTTCTGAGATCAGTGAAAAGTACTGCATTTTTTCTAATGAAGTCCACCATGAACATTCTGCACAGTCGGATTGGTCTCCTTGTACATACTTAGGCCACTTAAATGGCACCAAGGTAATAACACTTTTATAATAACAGTCAGGAACAGCCACACTGACTCTCTGATGTCCAGAAATTATACACTTTGTCCATGTTGACAGCTTATTCCTTGCAATCTTACTAAGCTTCCATGTAATGCTTTTAAAAATAATAATAATAATAATTTTGGTCAGCATCTAGCCATGGCTTCAGAAGCCCTTTGATTACAATGTTGACTTTGTTACTTCATGTAACATAATTTTCTATAAAAAGTATCTAAAGGCCATCTTGCCTGTAAGTAAACATATTTAAATTCACTTTATGTTTTTACATAATTTTTGTATACATGGGATTTCATCACTGATGCTCAAGTGATTGTAAACATCTTGTACAAGCCAGCTGAAATAAGCTTGAAACCTTGCAAACAAATTTCTATTTTCTACTACAAACACAAAGACACAAATGCAGACGAAATGCACGAATGTGGCCAGTCTACTCACCAGCCTGGTTGGTTGTGACATTAAGTGATACGTATTGGCGCAGAGGTTTGGTGAGCTCAGAGACACCGTTCACAGCCTCCACTTCAAAGGTGTAGTTTGTGTGGGCGAGCAGGTCGAGCACCATGACTGACGTATTGCTCAGGCCCGTGCGTTGTGGAAGGTAGCGCACCTGGGTGCCGCATGGCTCGTGTTGCTTCAACTCAGCACTCATCTTCCTGCAGACCACGCTGTAGGTCACGTCCTTCCTGCCACCCGTCTCCTCCGGAGCGCTCCACTCCAGCAACACGCTTGTCTCGTTTACATTTGAAATGGCGCTGCGTGGGGCTGAAGGAGGCTCTGGGGAAAATGTAGAGTGAAACTATTATAAGCACATTCATGCTGTATGACAGAGCTATTGAACCCATGCACTGAATCTGGCTCATTTAAATTTTTCAATGGCCCACATGCAGCTTACAGTTTAACCCTCGAAACATACAGCTATTATCAGTTTTTCATCTGAAAGCATAATTTGAATCTGAGTACCATGAATCTGAATGTGAATAATCTGAAACTGCGTGTGCTGTGAGTTGATAAGTGAATATACTCTCTAGAAACTGTCAGGCTCTAAAATGGCCTTACTGATACATCTAAAACGTTTTAAACACCCTAAGGATTACAGCGCTGTGTTTATTTTGAAATAAAAGTTAGTACATACATAGTATATAGTATATATACGTTCTTTATTATTGCTACACAAAGAGCAGCATTTATTAGCATATATTTTATTAGTACAATAACTCTTCTATTATGCTATATTTTATTTCTTTCATTAGTTTTCACTGACAAAGTTTGCAAGCATACAAGCTATACCATAGCATTGTTTGATTATGGAATATCAACATAAATTCTTTTCTGTTGTCATTTTTTCTCACTCTTAAATGTATTAAGGAAATTTATGGCAATTTTAATTTAAATTGCAGCGTGTCATGTTATGAAAAATTGTCATGTTATTATTACACTGAGATGTTATTGTTAGACTAGAATGCTTGTAAAGTGCATTATAAAATTCCCTGCGAATGACTAGAATGAACACATATAATATAAACCTTGCAGCTGCTACCACTGTCAGAGCTTCCATTACAGAACATTAATCAACAGCAGGTAACCAATGAGAATTGAGTATATAGCAGTGCTCTGCAAAGTTTGCTCTACACTATATACTATATAATGAACTATATAATGGAAGAATCTTTTCCCATGTGACATTTTATCAAAAAGTTAAGTGTAGCAAAAAACAAACTACACTGAACTAAACTTGCTTGAAGTACAGGATTTGGTTGCCGCTATATAATACTGACTTTCTATAAATGTAAGATGTTTATGAATATTAAATATACAACTTACTGACATTTAATATGATCCCAGGCTATAATAAGATGCTACTGACTATGCTACAATGTTGATGACGTTATAATAGTAATGCTCACACTTTATAATACTGTCTTCTTGTATATCTTATTTCAGATCTGAAATCTAAAAAGGCACTCTGAGTATTTACTTGTGCAGGCCATGTTGGTTGGGTCTGTGTCCTTCCTGTAGTAACCGTGTTCACACTGACAGGAAGTGGAGCCCTCTGTTTTGGTGAAGCTGTGAGGAGGACACTTACTGCATGTCCTAGTCTGCAGAGCAGATCTGTAGAACCCAGGCTTGCACACTGCAGATAAAACACACACACACACACACACACATACAAAGCGGAAATTATTGCATTATGAATGCAACTGATCAATGCCTTTGTACCACTTATTTGGATTTGATGAGAAACATTGGCTGTTAAAGTCAAACATTCATCTGCTTCATTAAAAAAGAGCAGGTGCTCATATCAATGGGGCTTTGATGGATAAAATGTACAGCGCTCATTAATACACCATACTCTCTCCCACATCATCAACATTTCTGGTGCAAATGAAACCTTTGATGTATTTATAATTTCACTCCCTTTCTAATGTGCATCTGATGCTGAGTAATTAATATATTTGGGAATACATTTCCTTGACTCAAGTAGAAGCACTAAAGAGCATATGAATGAATGACACACACTGAATTGATTATTTGAAAAGCTTTAGAGGGAACTCATCGAGCCTTACAATTCTACAACATCCACAATTTGTAAAAGAACGGGATTTAAGGTGTCCGTGGAAGAGTGAGACAAGCGGAGCCTGTGCATCTCGTGTTTATGAATGCTTAAATGACTTTCAGCTTAGCACTGATACTTCTGCACAGCAGACACACTGACACTGCAGAACACTTTCAGGTAATGGATTGCTGTGGATAATGCGAGACATATTATCAATGGCCTCTGCAGTGCAAAGTGCATACACAGACATTAATTAATTCTTCCTGGCCATGCATTAAGAAGCTCTGTAAATTTAAACACCAAGCTGTAATAAAACTACATTTTGTATCTAAAAATAGTACTTATAAAGCTCTGTTTCTCACAATATACTTTCAAATGGTGGATACTGGTTTGTAATCGGTAACTCTCTAAAAATATAGCCTGAGCACTGTCTCTCCTGCCTGATGAAGATACTCAGATATCTGTCATTCACAGCATGTCATGCTCTGACCTCGACATTACATCTTCCTCCTGTCTGAACCTGTAAATAGACCTCTGCAGGGTTTGGGGTTATTGGCAGCATCAGGCACTTATACACAGACAGTATGAACAGCTTGCTTGTTTTAATAAAGCATAGCTGTGACAGCTAAGGATTTGCTCTCCATATGAAAATCAGGAATACAAATAAAAGAAAATGAGCAGTGTATTACACTCAGCTCTGATCACACACAGCACACTGGGGTATGTAATTAATTGGATAGAAAGTCTAGTTGTGACTTTATTGACGATCATTCCTCGGCCTCTGCCACGTCTCAGAGACATATGCTCATTGCGAATAAACACTGCTGTTGCCTTCAGTGCAATTATAGTATATGACTGAAATAGCAGCATCACTCGAAGCCAGCACTATACTATAAGCAGTGCTGGTGATGGACAGCAAGATGAGTGAACCAGACTGTGGAGTTTCTTTAAAAGCAAATGTTAGCAGCAAATAATACTGAAGCAATGAAAAATATTGAAATCAAACCCAAAATTCAGGATACTTTGGACTGAAAACCTACATGATTGATTAATCACATATCCTTCTCATTCCTCTAATTACTAATAATTGAAAATTTTGTATATGGTCATAAACAAACTGAAATAATTTAGTGAATATATTATGAAAAATTATAAAGCACTACATTATTGTACTATGAAAAACATGTAGGCTATCTATAATTTTTCAGGAATATGACAACATTTACTTCAGCTTAGAAATGAAAAAATGAACTTAATGGCATAAAAGTATACTTTTTTTTATTTTGCAAATGGTCTGGAGACAGCTAACATGAACATACATGAACTTCCTTGAATGAATTCTAGCATGTCATGGTTAACAGTCACTGATGTTCAATATTTTCAGTTAGAACCAGCATGTTTACTCTATCTATACTGAGATTTGAGCTGTAAATGCATTGGCTGTTCCTTAATAGGTTAGTAAAAAAATATATATCTTAGCAAAAACAAATCTGTGGCTACTTCCTGGTCCTCATGTGCACCAATTTCTCAAAAAATAGGGCAGGGGGTCAACTATGACAATGCATGCCTACCCACTATAATTATTTACATTTATAAAGCAATACTTTCCTTTATAGAGCGTAGTTTGAGAGAGGTGTGTGAACCAGCTTTACATGATGAACAAAACACCAACTTGCCCAGCGCAAAAAAATCTCTGATAACCTGAGACACATTCCTGTAAACAAACCTAAGGAGACTGTATGAGAACATTCATCGCTAAACACAGAGTTTATGCTTTGTTGTTGTCAGGGAAAGCGCTTATTCTGTACTACACCAGAGGAAATGTTTAAGAAAAATGTTCTGACTTACAAATCTATAAACATAAAAATCATGTTAAATATTAGACTTAGAAATGCTATCTTTATATTTGGAATCATTTTACCTGTCTGCAAATAAAGTTGAATGCAAACTTCATGTTAAGATTATGTAACATTAAGGTTAATATTATGTTAACACTAAGTCCACTCAGTGGCAGTTTATTAGAAGACTGGGGCAGGGGAAATTAGGTTTTAGAGGACACTATGGGCAGTTTAAGCCCATCCACCTAAAATGCTGATGTACTGTACATTCTGAAATGCTTTTCTGTATATCACAGTTGTAAAACTGCTTAGTTGAGTTACGATATCGTTCCTGTCTGGCCATTTTCCTCAAACCTCTCTCCAACTGAAAATCTATCCACCCTATGGAGGTTCTACCTTGCAACCAACAGAACTGCTGCTAATGTCCTGGTGGCAGATACCACAGCACGGCTTCAGAGGTCTTGTGGTAGGTGACCAAACGTCCGTATTTACCGGGACATGTCCGTATTTCACGTCCTGTCCCAGGCATCCCGGGTTTTTTTTTAAAGGTGAGGAAATGTCCTGGTTTTTAAATGAC
>JAOVVG010000009.1:1490995-1506515 GCA_028566375.1 Leptodoras nelsoni
CGTGGGCCTATGTAAAGTGACTGCATGCCACAGTACATGTACAACTACAACTCCCGCCCCGACACCCCCCCCCACCCCCCGCTCCAATGTGTCCTGGTGTTCCCAAATGAAAATATGGTCACCCTATCTTGTGGCATCTATGTCTCGATGGGTCAGAGCTATTCTGGTGGCACGAGACAAACCTACACAATATTAGGCAGGTCGATTTTATGTTATGGTTTTATGGTGTACAACCACTCATGGACCAGAATCTCAAAGTAATACTTGTGGAATCCATGCGACAAAACATTGAGGCTGTTTTGGCAGCAAAAGGAGGCCCTACCCAGTGCTAATATACAGTAGTGTTCCTAAAAAAGTGCTTAGTGAGTGAATGCTGTGAAAGCATATTGTGCTTTGACATAATGCATAGCAGCTGTAGAGGAAAAGTCCTTGACTAAAACAGTGTTAGATTTTCAGCTCTTTAAAACTTGTGAGCTCTTGTGAACACTGCATAAATTTCCTTTTTTTTAAGATTTTGAAATATGATGCGACATTTCATTGTCAGCTTAACATCAAGCTTACCTCATAATCCATGTTATTAACAATGACAAAATGTCAATTTCAACATCCAGCTTCACCATTTCACCGCCTCTTTTTTTATAGATTTCTCTTAAAAACAAGCAACAATACCAAAGTGAAACCAGCTCCAGTATTTGTGTAATAACCAGTTAACACAATGCATGAAAAGATTTTTCCTACTGCTGCCATTTCCAACATGAAAACTAGTGATTGTGCACAGCACTAGCAAAACGGCTATTTTAATATTTTAAAACATTTTAAACATGAACCCCAAAACCTCCTCTTTGGGAGGAAAAAAGCCTCTTGTATTTCACTTCAATTTACAGAGTATTTGCCATGACCTTGCAATTGCCATTAAACTACTCCCCACTGTGAAAATTACAAAGGCTGATTTAAATGTCAGGCACTGAACTGTCTCATGCTAATGGAGCTGTAGTTTATCTGGATAGCTCTTAAATACCAGGCACAGAATAGTAGTAAGATTTCTCCACAAGAAAGTGAGCGAGTGTGCATGTGTACCTCAAATCATTTAAAGCTTCTCATCTGAACCAAAAAAATAAAAATCCTAGTGCTGTTCTGGCCATTTTTGCCTGCATATGCTTGAAATTCAGCAATGGACCAGTGTTCTGCATATCACTGAACTGTAATCATGGTGTAGACTTGTGCTTCCCTTCCACTCTATTCCACGCCTGAGAGTTCAGCCTGTTCTTACAAGACACTTCATTTAAACAATCTGTCGTTTGACTATGATACATTTTCTGAGAATGTTGAGGATTACAAATATGGATCCTGACATGGCCAAATCCATTTCTCCACGCTTCAGTCAGGCCCCAGCCGAGATAATCCCACAGGACGAGCAGCATTATGATATAAAAGCAAATCTTAATGGAAACAAGATGAGGTTGGATTAAATAAAGGTTTGGAGATGGGCTGCAGTAATGGTCCTTGTACAAGCCTGTGATTGGATTACACCAGGGACTGGTGTAGGTGGAGGACTTCCGATATAATTCTTCTTTATTAAACACACACACACACATACACACACGCACACAAACACACACACAGAAAACACAAAGGACTGGATTATTGTCTACCAAATTAAGTTTAGGTATTAGTACCCTCTGCTCCTTAAATAAATACCTTTTTTTTGCTAATCATTCAGCGCACACATAGGAAGAGGGACTGTACAGTGAGTCTTTAAAACAGCATCTAAGTAAATGACCTTGACAAAAGATTTAGGTGTGCTATCATGCGGAATCCTGAGCCATTGTCTAGCCAAGCATGAAGGCAGGTTAGCTATCTTTCAGATGTCTTTCATTCTGCTTCCTTGTGCATTTAAATAGCTAATCGGTTCCTGGACTGATTTTCTAGCAGTGAATATCATCACTATATTATGATCTGAGTTCACTGATTTGCATTCTACGTGCATAATAATGACGAAATGAAAATGAGCCACAGTTAAATGCAAGCAAAACAAAATCATTCAAAGTTGTTCACAGCTGTCATATGATAAAAAAAAATGAGACAGTATTTATTGCAAAAGGATTTAAAACTAGATTGCAACATAAAGCATTCTGCTGATTTAGATCAACCCAGACCTCAAACCTTCTCAATGGGTAAAGTGAGTTAGTCTAAACTAAAACAAACCAGAGTATATTTGTGTGTGAATTTGTTTGTCTGTGTCTTTGCCCTGAGATGGACTAGTGACTTGTCCAGTGTGCTTCCCCAACTTTTGTCCACTTAGCTCTAGGATAGACTCCAGTACCCCCAGCCAACCAGTATGATAAGAGCATAGAAAGTGAGTGAGAGTGTGTGAGTGAGTAAAACACGCCAGCAACAGCTTTTTTCACAGTGGTCTGGTGCTTACCATAAAATAAAAGTTTAATGAAGCGCTTCAGTCTTTACTGTGACGGACTTGGCCAGTGTAGGAGAGCAAACCTAAAACCTAATTATCATCTTATTGGTCATTTTAATAGAAAGGCTATGGTCATTTAAATAACCACTCCTTACAAATGTTGTGTGCAGAAAGGCATCTCAGAATGTGTAACATTTTGAACATTGTTGAGGCAGATGGGCTACAACAGCAGAAGTCAAACAACAGGAATCTGAGGCTACATGGGCACAGGCTCACTGAAACTGAACAGCTGAAGAGTGGATAAAGCCCAGGCAACTGAACTGATCTGAGTATTCTTCTGTGACTGCTCTTATCAACGAGGCACTTCTGTCTGTAGAACTGTTGCTCACTGAGTTTTTTTGTTTTTTGTAACATTCTATGTAAATTCTAAAGAATGTTGTGTGTGAAAATCTCAGGAGATGAAATGTCTGAAATATCTGAAGCTATATCTTCATATAACTGAAGCTCTTGACCTGCATCTGCATGATCTTTATGCTTTTCAGTGCTGCAGCAAGATTGGCTAACTGCCGGAATGTGCAGGGTACGGCTCCTGCCTATTCAAGCTGACAGAGAGTGACACTCTTGGGTTGTAGGCCTATTCAATCTTTTTGTCAAAATGTTGGCCAATGAAGTGCTGTTTCTTGACACACAAATTTTTTCAGTTGCACCCTATAATAAGTACAGTTAACTGATGTAGACTTGTTCAGTGTTAGCTGTGTAAAACATACAATAATAGATTTTATTTCATGTTAAAACATTCTTCATTTACCGTGACAGAAACCGAGGGTGCATCTTTCAAGAGAGAGATTACTAATGTGTGATGGTGAAAGTAGGTGGGGCTCATCTGCTGTTAAGAGAAAAAGAAAACTGTTTTTTTATGTATTTTGAGTGATAACTCACAGCAGTGTCTTTCAGTATTACAGTGGAGATCCTACAAAATGTGTCTGCTATTCACTAAGGTAAACGTGATGAAAAGAGACATACATACACCAGTCTGATGGACTTTATAGCTAAGATCTTCAGATTTCATTTGTGATCATCTATGGATTTATTACAAATATAGTTTCTACCACATGTAGGCAACTAAGCAAACAATCTGGATGATTGTTCACACATCTGGATGAGTTAATATTCAACCCTGTGTGGGTGTGTCAAATGACAGTTTATTTGTGTTTACCATCTCATAATGTTTGGCTGGTTTTAATTTCACTTAGAGTTCTTCAGCTGTCAGATTACTATATGGGAATAAAATGTTTTTTTTTTTCTCTCATTCGTTACTTTTTCACAGTATAAGCTTAAGCCATTCTGAAATCTAACACAATATGCTACACCCATACACACAGTTACATTTCTATTTCACTACATAATAGGAATCAATATAAACATGTTATATGTGCTTTTCATTCTGAGCATGTACCTGGACTCAAATCAACTCTTTTTAATCTCTACATTCTCCAGTCTTCCTGTTTCTCCCTGGAGACATGCATGCAATATCCAAGGTTCTACCAAAAATTCCCTGCAAACACATCTGGCAGATGAAATTTACTTTCATTTACAATGCAGGTCACCTGTAATTAAATTTACATATGAATAAAATTCTAAACATTGTAATATTTAGAGATGACATAATACCACTTTTACCCAATACTGATACCAATACTCAAACCTTGAGTACCAGGTGATACTGTTACTCATCCAATATTGTTTTCTTCTTGTTTTATTTCTGGATGGTGACCCTCCCTATCCACAAGGTAACTATGACTAAAAAAAGTAATACCCTGGATGTGAAATCTGTTTGTCCTTGGTCACCAAGGACAACAGCTCTAGAGAACTTTCACACAACCTTCAGACAATCTTTAAATGATATTCATAACAAACTTGCTCCACTAACACAACTGGAACTTTTAACTCTTATTCGCCATTACATTTGCACTAAACTGTGAGCCTTAAATCATCTATTATTTCCTTTCAGGCTTGTGAACTGCTTTTGTCACACTCTTCTGGGATGGCTGCTTGAGGATGCAAGGCTGACCCCTCCTGCTGCTACCTGTGGCATGATGTCTCTTCAATGTCATGGTGGAGGGGGAGCTCATAATGTGCTGCACAAAGGCTAATTCCTCATTAATATGCAGCTAACAGTGGTGGGTCTGACAATTAACAAGCCTGCGAGATGCTTCATATGCACTCCCCCTAATGGAGGACTATTTTGGATGAAACATATTGACTGATAGGACTTTACTGAATTTACTAGAAACAACTTCAAACATGGTTGAGATGTCCAATAATTGAAACCACGGGGCTCAGAGAGGAAACGAAAGAAAACCAATCAGTGAGAAACAGCATTGCTAATGAAAGAGCCACATAAATGCTCTGACAAATCAATTGGGTGCTAATTAGATGAGGAATCCGGTTGTACTGAATTAGGGGAACAAATTGGAAATTCACTTTTTACAAATGCTTTTCAATGGATGTATCTACAACGTTGAGAAAATCAGCCTATTACATATAACCAGAAATTGAAATAATTAATCAAATCAAGTGAAATATTAATCTTTTCACGAATACCGATAGAACGCGGATATGGACAGCAACATGAACTACTGCATCAAATGTCCTGTGTGTTTTTTAATCAATCAAAAGTCACACATCCTCTTTCTATGTTTAGTTTCTCTCATGTAAACTCAACCAAAAACAAAAGCACACAAGTGGCAATGTGCAAGCGGGTGATTGGCAGCATCCAGTGTTGGTCTTTGTGCTTTGCCATTGTTGAAGCTGGAATTATTTATTTTCCCTCAGCGCACTGTTTGAATAGCGGGGCGGGCCAAGCCTGATACTTGGCAACGGCAAATCCGCTATCTGAATTCCATTAAATCAATGACATGTAGTTGGAAATCTGCTAATACACTCAACACAAGGATTCTGGCACCATCTCAGAGACTAACATGAGCAATGCCCAATATTCCTCTTTTTATCTGCTGTGCATTTTTTTTTTATTCTTCATATTTATGAGAAGGAAAAAAAGCAAAAAGATGAAAACAATTTCCTATTATCTCAGATCTGCACGATTCACTTAAAATTAAAAAGAGGGTACATATTTAACCTCCAAACCCATGAGTCATCTGTTAAGACATGCTGATTTTTAATATTAGCCAAATTATAAAAAGTGGAAAGTGTCAGCCAATTTGAGGACAAGTTTAACTGATATGGTGTTTTATAGTGCAAATTGTATTGTATCATATCACATCGTATTATATAGTTCTATTCAAGGCTCTCAATCCAATATATCTGTGTATCAAACAATATATTCAACAGATTGACGTAATAAAGGAATTATATATAATATTCCTCTTTAAATATCAAAATCGCACTTGCTTAGCTCAGAGCTTATATTAAATATTAAAATATTTAAAAAACAACAGATTCGTTAATTGTTACATTTATATTTTCTTATTTCAAATGATTGGAATTTGTCAACATACCAGAGACCAGGAAATAAAAATATATTTATATATTTATAATATATATAAAGAATCTCTTAAATCACAGAATTGTCAAGTAGAACTTATATATAATATAAAATTAAAAAAAAATGAATGCACCTGGCAGCATGCACGCAGAGTTACTGGGGTGCATCGTTAATCAGTATGCAGTTAGAGTCAGCCTTACATAATACAGAGTGGAAACACAACCTTGTACAATAATGTCTTTTACAGCGAAAGGATTTTTTGCATAGTGACAACGAAACTGTATGAGAACAGATTTAGTTCTTCTCCTAGTTAAGTAGACGGGATAACAAGTCAAGTCTCTGGGAAATGCTGTCACTTTGTGATGCTCCTCTATTTCCCTTTAAGACCCACATCTCCGCACTGCAGTCTCTGACGCTGCTGTGAACACCAGCACATCACACGCTTAGGCTACGACAACTGCTTACAAATGACCTCGTAACATCCGACACCACAGCCCTGATTAGATCAGCCCTCTGTGAAAGTGTCAAACAGTGACTAGAGTGGCAAACACTCCCCCTTTTTGCTTCACAGAGGAACTGCGATTGGCACATGGCTCCTGTTCTTTCATTACTCCAAATGTGCCGATTATCCTGCTTTAGTTTGCCTTTAGTAAGATAAAGTGACTGCATATTTATTTTGTTTGCCTGTGATAAGAGTATGTGATAGAAAGAGAGAAAGAGTATGTGCTTCTCTGTGCTTCAGGGTGGGAGAGCTTCCTGACATCTCTGTCGTACCTTCCTTTGGCAAGTGAAAGCGTGTGGCGAGGGACTAGTTCCAGTTTGACATTTCCTTCAGTAACAAATGACAGTTATGAAAATATTTGAGATCACAGATGATCCAGCTCTTTCAGGACACACTCATTTGAAGGGTGTATCTGTTATATCACCCTCTCTTTCTCTGTTTATATTTTTCTTCTCTATCTGCCATATTGTCCAAATCAGTCTGGCAGTTTACTCAGCTCATCACTGTCCATCTCAATGAGCTGGCATTTTCACTCTCAGCATATGACATTCTTTTCCCTATAGTCATGTGGTCTGCTAACGTTGGCGGAATTTGCACAAAAGCAGCATTTCACACATTTGCAGATGACAAACTTTTTTAACAGAAAACAGATTATTATTATTATTAATATTATTAGTAGTAGTAGTAGTAGTAGTAGTAGTAGTATTACATGCATTGTCAGCAGACAGCATATCATAGCAAATGACTTGCTGCATTGCTCATATACTCATTTATTTAATTTTATTTGTGTTAATGCCCTTATCTAGCTAACTAGTCAGTTATTGGTCCTGAGCACCCAAATCATGGCATTGGGTAGCTCACTGGAGCTTTTACTTTCCCAGTGGGCTATATATTGCATTTATGATTTGTTCACCCTGTCAATGAATAGTTGTGTAGATTTGAAAGAAGTTTACAGACACGACTTAACAAAATCACCTGAAAACAGAGCTTTCAGACATGATGCCTTATTAGTTGGATGCACAGATGGTGTTCCCCATCATTTTTTTCCTCCTTTTATAAAGTCTGGGTTGCTAGAGATACTAGATTTGGTCATTTACAGACAGATATGTTTATATTTTGTAGTATATTTTATAAATTCACTATCCATTGTTACATATAGTCCTCATCAGGTGTCAGGTGTAAAAAGTATTTTGTTATGTACATATGATACTGCCCCATATTGTTCACATGGTCAATAGTAAGAAGAAAAGATTTTTTAAGTTAATCTTTTTGGCATAATATTAGTTGGGATGCACAAAAATATTTTCAACTTACAAAGAGCTTTCACTTTATTTAATTTTAATCAAAAGAAATTCTAAACAAAAGAGTTGTACTGGTTCCTTTTTGGTGATGAAAAACAAGATCCTTTCTAAATCGTGGTGTGGCACAAACACACCACATATGCCTGTTATCTATTTAAACATTTTCAGGTAGCTGATGACAAAACTTCTGTATTAGTACAGTTCCCAGTGTTAGAACAGTAGCTTTTCTTATCTGCTATAAAATTACACTGATGCATTGTTCATAAAACTTAGTCCCTTTAGAAGTTACTGTATTTCCATATAAATTTTGCAGCAGTATGAAAAAAATATTTGGTTTGTTTCTTAGGTGTCCAGTAATGAATGCATCACTGACATCACTGATTGTGTTTTCATTGACACTGTGTAACTGCGTAATTTATCCTAATGTACCCAAACCCAATAATGAAAATACAAATGCATTTAAAAATAGCCTTCAGACATGACTCAGTGACCTCTGTTTCTGTGGTCCGGATATAAAGTGTCTGTGCATGGCATCTGATTTGTTACTCCATAAACAGAAAACTGTCACTCGCGTTCATAGAAGGACCCTTGGGAGTGAGAGTTGGCCACTCAGAGGAAATGTGACCTATATTCCTGTAAGGGCATAAAACGGAACACTACACCAAAGAGAAGTCACATCTTCATCCATCACCAGTCAATGCACTCCATCAGCCAAATCAGACAGGCACATAAAAAAGAGCCATGGTATAAAACTGACATTTCTGGGTGTTCATATTTTGGAGGTAAATTTTTTATGGGTGCTACAAGTGAGCGTATTCCCCAAGCTGTCTAGACTGTACCGTACTTATCAGGTACTGACTGAGTTTAGATGGATGAGACGTGAGTTCTGTTAATCCATTCAGGAGTATGAGTGGAATTTAAATATGTACACCTTTTACTTCCCTTTGGACTTGTCATCATATTCCTGTGTTAACCTACACAATTTAAACTGTCATGATTTTCTCTCTCAATCTAATTAAATTGCTCTTGTTCAAGGGACAAGCAGGATGTAATCAGGATGTCTCCCTGAAGAGCACGTGGCTCCCTTCGTGCATCTCTGGTGGATTCTGCTCTTGTGTTTACAGTCATTTTGTAATTGCGTGCAACAATCCTGTGAATAAGGATTGCCACTGTGTATACTCCTTCTGCTTGTTCGTCTCATTAGAAATGGGATTGTAACGCTCTCTCGAATCATGCCTGCTGAATGGGGGGCCGTCCCACACACGATTGGGCAAAATTCATTTTCAACGCATTGCTGCCTTGTCTGCACGTGACCTGGGCAACCGCACAAAAAGCCACAGCTTCCAGTGCAGGGCCAACGGGCGTTCCCTTAGGAAGGCTCAATGGAAATTAATTCACACAGAAATATCACACCGTGCTCCAGAAGAAAAAAAGAGGGGGAGAAAAAAGTCTTATCGCGAAGCACCAACTCGGGAGCCAGACAAAAGGAGCAATCTGCGAAAAGGAGGGAAAGGAGGGAGAGGGACAGAAGAGGAAGGGCCCATATTGTTCACAGGACACATTGCCATCCTCCACCGCTGGAGCATGTAACCATCGCTTCTCTCCTCTCTTCTCCTCTGCTCTGCCACCCCTGTCTATCCCTCAGTCCCAGCCATCATTATAGCCTCCAGCTCTGGGTGGGGGCTGTGGGGGAGGCTGATCACCAGTGTGGCTTGTAGGAAAGAGAGAAGCACCTGATGTCGCACTGGAGGATAAATGATTAAATGCCTGCAGAACAGGAATGAGAGTGAAAGAGAGTATTTGCAAGTGTGAGACAGCGAAAGAAGGAGGGAGACGGCTGGATGGCTGCACAGCCGTCTCTGTGTATGTGTGTGTGTGTCTGTGTGTGTGTTGCAGAGAGACGTGAATTGCTGGGGTTCCATCATCACACGGCACACTGAGCAGCCAGCACTGATAATCTATGAGTGGCTCGAGGAAGAGGCTGAATTAAGGGCACTGCTGAATTACTGCATGGAAGAGACAGTACGGATGAATACACGGGAACCACTTTGTACGCCATAACTAGCGGATTTGCTCCTAAAAATTACTGTCGCCCGTTTCCTGCGTGGTGTCGTTCACATCTAAGGAATGATAAGAAAAGGTGCAACACGCTCATCAGCTGTGAAAACTCTAAAGATGACTTTCATCCTCCTCCTGCAGTGTGTCTGGCTCACATTGGGGGAAAGTGTAAAAATTTTATATCTCTGAATGTCAAAGACTGAGGAGATGTCTCCAGTTGCCATAGAAACCAAAATGAGGATGTACTGTATTTATCGACTCCAGACACGGTTGGGAGGAAAACAAAGTTGAGTTTCCGTTGTATGAAATGTCTATAAAAATACATGGTACGATGGTATCTCACAGAGGAATGTCTCAGCAAACAGGAAAACAGCACACAGAGGTTGCTGCAAACATACGAGAGAGTATGACTCAATCAATGATGACACGGCTTCAGTACAGAGAAAGAGAGAAGGTAACGTCTACACTCGTTCTGTCAGCAAACAGGTCAAAGATGCTTTTCAGCAAAACTACTAGAATCCTTTGCTTATCCATGATAATATGAAAGCTAAAACTCCACTGATGATTTCCAAACAGACTGACACAAACTGTCTCTGCTCAACTGTCTAGCTAGAGGCAGGAATGGAGTAAGCATTTCTAAAAATAATTACTTAAACTGGGTCAAAGCTTTTTCCATCAGCCTGCAAAGACTAACATCTATATACACAGAATTCATGTTTTCAGGGAAGAGTCCTGATCCTAACAACTATCCTCATGATACCTTTTGTTCACCGTAATGGCAAATACAGTCTAAAACAAAGCAGGGTGTTGTGAGGTCTGGGCTATTGTGCTGTCCAGATTCTATGATTCATCACAGGAGTCACTGCGCCCTCAGCCAGCTGTTAGATAGTCGACCCATCACACATGCACACACACACACACACACACACACACACACACACACACCTCTTCTCGTTCTCATCTCACTCCCTCCAACCACTGAGCCATGCAAAGAGTTTCTAATAAGATTAGCAATATTCACAACACTGCTCCTCTTCATATGTCCTACATAAATCTTTTTGTGTTTCACTGACCTATAAATCGCATGGCATACGACTAAACCGGGGTGGTGTTAAGAATCTGAGCTGAATGTCACTGCACTCCCTGGCTGAGCAAAAGGGCGTGGACACTCTTCAACGTCCGTGACATTCATAGGCTTGGTTCAAGGAGGACCGTTGAACATGCAGTGCCATTTGCCAGCCTGAATTTGCATAATAATGAAGATGTTCACCAACCTTGACAGGAACCATTAACTTCCTCATGGCCTGCTTGGCACATGCACCTCCCGATGGGCACCAGCCACTCCCCTTCGGCGCTGCAGTGCATTCTGGGAAGCTCCTCAGCCACGGAGTTATTGACGCAGGTCCCCAACACCTCCAGAAGCTGAGAAGAGTCTGATCCAGTGATGGTGTCTGGGAAGACGGCCAAGTTCTTCACCACCATGGGACACTTTTTGTAAAAGACCCGCACAGACACAAGGGCGATGCAGGCTCCCAGGTCTTGGAAGGCCAGGTAGAAGCCTTTCTTAGTGAGAGGTCCAACATCTCTTATTTCGGTGTTCAATTTCATCACTCTGTCACCCAGATCCAGCTCAGTGAAGCTCTCATCAGCCGCAATGGTGTCGATCTTAGTATACTGGCTTTCGCGGATGTTCCTGTCTTCATCGTCATTGGACTCATAGTAGTAAACGTTGAAGGTCTCTTTACAGGTGCCTAGACCACCAGGCAGGCTGTTACAGTCCCTCAGAGTGAACTTGAGCTCCACAAACACTCGCTGAGCACCTTCGTTTAGGATCCAGCTTGTCTGAAGCCAGTTGTTCTGGTTGTGCTCCATCACTTTGCACACCTGATATGTGTGAATAGGAGCATAGTTTTCATCCACCTCTCCAATTTCTTCCCACTGACAAAAGACAGAGAAAATTACATTGTAATTCTGTTAAAATGATACATAGCATTTATTTGTAAATAGGGCTATACATTTTTCAATAATTCATAGTACACGTGCAATCACATGCTTCATGAATGTTTTTGTGATAAGAATTACACAATAGGAGCAGCGTATATGCCAGATTATATTGTCTTCCATTCTATCATAGCAGTGTTAAAGACAACAAAGCTATTAGTTTTGTCTTCTGTCTTGTGCTCTCAACCAGAATGCACCCATAACAATATATCAGGCAGCTGAGAAATTGGAAAAACAATGCTACCTGTAATATACAGTCAGGAAAACTAACATGGCAGTTAACAAGGCAGGACCTCTAAAATGTAGCCCAAGGGCCCAAACTGGCCTTTGTGTTCTTCAAACGTGCAATCGATAACCACCGTGATCCTCTCGAGGCGTCACATTACCACTGGGCAGGGACCGATGTGACACTCGCTGGAACATGCAGAACTGTACACTAGGCTGAACGGCCCAACGCAAGAGCAGTGCAACTGTAGCACTGAGGATTCATTCATCTCACACAACTATTTTTGTCTCTGACAAAGTAGAGGCTGCAAACATAGGATCACGGTAGATGTGTTACTCACTGGGTATAAGCCATACTAAAAATCATCCCGGTCTGAGCCAGCGACTTCTTAGCTAAATTCCAGTCAGACGAGCCCTCTTGACCACATGTGCTGAGCTGTGGCCCTACCTCGAGGCTTAACTGAGCTAATTGCATTGGGAGTGTGTTACCAGAGCTGCATGAAAAGAGCAGAGCTGCAGGCTCTGAACTTTTCATTCTGATCGCATGAGTATGAGTTTTCATGCTGGTCTCAAGAGTATCCCAGTGCCATCAACTCCCCCCCCAAAAAAACTATCCGTATGACTTCCTTTGCATTGGGGATTTGGAAAGTACCTGAACTGCACAATTCCCAAAAAGGACATGTGCAGTTCAATACAATACTGTAGCTTTACTGTAGTTCTGCCTGGTGTTTTAATATAACACTGGCACAATAGCAAAGTAGTTTACTGGAAAATGGACTTTCAAATAACAAAATAAAAAAAACCCAGCTTTAAAATGCATCACCATAGGTAAACTCATAATGGCAGCATTGACACATTACCCTGGCTATTTTTCATGGATGCTCTGACTGTATCATCTATTACTCCACTTATAGTCTAACCACATTTCCCCCTGTCAAGGTGGACCATAAATGTAGTTCAGAAAACACATTAGCAGCACCCTTTTTTTCAGGCTCTGTTCACGGCAAATTTCCATTTCATTCCAGGCAGCCAAATGTCCACATAATGTGGTTTGAAGCTCACTCAGCCATAAATGATTATATTCCTCTAATAAACACAGGAGTCCTTTCAGATGGGTTGTGTTAATGCACCAAGCAGAAGGGGGTGATGGTATGGGGTGCATGCTTATAAAAGTCTCAGTGAACCACAGCAAATACGATCCTTTCATATTTACATAATGTGTTGTTGTTAGCTCGGTCATGATATGCAGATACTGAAAGAGCCACTGCAAGACTATAAAACAGTTGAGGTGGAAGATCACACAAGTCTGCCACAGACACCCATTCTAATTAAAAAGCACACCTCACTACAAGCAGGATGAAGCCTAACAATCGACAATCCTGGTCCAAACTGCTGAGGAACTTTTAGAAACAGTCCTGAAACCTTTAAGTTTGGATTGTATGCATCTCCTTCATTTCTTCTTCTTGTACAGATGCTACAGTAGTTCATGACAACCCATAGAATCATTTGTACGCTTTTAATGAAATTTTACAACTGAATCGGCATGGTGCTAAAAGTTTCCTCTCCTGTGCTGTGCCACTGGGCAGCATAACACACTCGGAGGAAAGCACCACCTGCCCTCTTCAGCAAATGTGAACTCACAGATGCCCATAATTTGCTGGTGTCATTGTGATTGACAGTGGAGAGAGAGTGATATCCTTCCCTCCCAGAGAACACAGCCAATTTCATTCTCTTTTACGTTCTCTGGATTCAAACTCACAATCAATTTTCTGTTACACCACTTGAGAGCCTTAAAAATTAATATATTAAAAGAATAAGACATGCACTAAGTTATATTTGGAGCCTATTGTATGAATCACTCAGGACAAATGTAACAAGATTAAGAAACCTAAAAATAAAGACATTTCATCTTAAGACCCTGTTGAATATTGAGCATCTATGGTTGTGTGAGCAAAATAGAAATATGTGGAGTGTCCAGACTTGAAAGAGCCTTTTAGTACTTTCACATAGGAATAGCTATCAATCTGCCTTTAGTGTAGTTGGCAAGCACAGAGGCACTCCAGCACTTCAGGCACAATTTAAAAAAAAACTGTGTCTGAACCATCATCATCCTCTGCTCTCAATTCTTCCAAATCCCCAGACCTTCTTTCTAGTGAGGCTCCCGCTGAGGTGCCCTCTCTATTCCCTCACCTCCACTAACCCACCCCACTTATTTGCAACCACTTTTTACCCTGTGAAACGTCAATTCTCCCTGTGTGAGCTCTTGTGTGCCTTAAGCACAAATTTACCCAAGCACTTCAAACTCTGCTGGCACTGGCCCTTTCTCCCTCAGTGTAGAAGGTGCACCATGCAGAGAGAGAGAGAGAGAAAGCACTCAAGCCTCCATGCACAACCTGCTGACTCTGAATCAATAACCAGTCATTACCTCCCATTTCCCAATGACCATTACTGAGACACCTGGCTAACCCCTGTCACTGAGGCCTACCATTCAGCAAAGGAGAAACTACACAGACCTGATGAGCATGGGTAAAACTCACTCCCTGTGGTTACAACATAAAAAGTGTGTGTGTGTGAGAAAGTAGGTCTTTCCAAGCCAGTTAAAGCCAGGACATGATGATCCTCTTCTGAGGGTCATATAAATGTCTTTTGGCTTCTGGTGAAAAAGAGCAGTGTTTGAAACTGGAGGTACTACAGGCCAGCACAAAGCCTGGATTTAGCTGATCTCCTGTAAATCGCCTCTTGGCCCAGTGTTCTGACAGCAGTTATAAAGAGGCAAGCGCTATAAACAAACACATTAAACAGAAAAGGTACTACTCTTTAAAACAATCTCTCAATAGATACTGCTGAATGTAGGCAGGAAAGATGCTCAAACGTTTAGTAGACCCAGACTGTCTCTCTAAACAGCTGCTGAGCTACACACTCATTTGACCTAATTATACCAGAGACAGTGTAATCACGCACATAAAAGGTGATTACAAATCAGCCGCCTACAAGCTCTTGTTGTTCTAAAGCTGCTTTTCAAAATTCATGTTCAGCAATTTTTTTTTCTGCATATACTGTTAAACAACCATAGACATACTCCTAAAAAGTAGGATGATTATACATTATACACAAAAATAAAATTCTAGCCAAATACTTATCTAATATTTAGCATCTGTCTGAGCTAACAAAAAATACCAACAACAACATCAACATGTCACAAATACATAGATAGCTTTATAACATTAGTTCTCTCATCATTACAGGCTTATCATTGTTTTTATATTTATATTTATTTCATAACTCTTTAGTGCAGCATTCACAGTCTGAACAAATTATAGTGCATCCTGTTCCCTCCTTCAGGATAAATGATCATAATTCCCCACATTACATACTGAGTTTGAATTCAGACCTGCTTTCAAGCACCTAAATCCATTAAAGAGAACATAAAGCAGAGAACAGCAACACATTTTTATCCATGTTATAACATGACTCATTTCCGATTCAAACAGGCTTGCTGTTTTCACTCTGATTGC
>JAOVVG010000009.1:1990925-2008312 GCA_028566375.1 Leptodoras nelsoni
TCAAAAATTCCCATAAACACACTCCTGAACCTTGTGGAAAGCCTTCCCAGAAGAGTTGAAGCTGTTATAGCTGCAAAGAGTAAGCCAACATCATATTAAACCCTATGGATTAAGTCTCTCAAAGTTTATATGCGTGTGAAGGCAGACGAGCGAATTCTTTTGGCAAATGTGTATGGGTGGGTGGACAGGTACATGATGGATAAGTGGGTGTGTGTGTGTGTATATATATATATATATTCAGCTTTAGAAAGGTACAGGGAGGGTAGTACCCCCTTATTTCTAAGAGATCCAAGGCTATAGAGGGACCCAGTGGTGTACTTTAACGATTAAGCTTTTGTCTTTTTAAACGCAATAAACTGTGAAGCATGTTGTATTCATTACACTGTCACCCCTGACAGCATTTTTTTTTATAAAGAAACGAAAAACAAGGCTGCTTAAAAGAGGCGCTGCTTCGGCGTTTTAGTTGTGCTTCATGAACTCTTGCTCCCTCTGCCTCCATTTTGTGCCAGAACACTGCTGTGCGCCAACAAAAGTACACACTAATAAGACTGAAAATTATTTTTCCTTGTAGCTGGGATCTAACTAAGTTGCTTTAAAATTGCGTTGGAATTTTTTCCTTCCTTCCTTTCTTTTTTTTTGGAAGCCGAATTACAGCGTTGGCTTTAACACTGGATATCGGCTATCAGTGAAGGAAATTCGCAACTCGGGGGGGAAAATGGAGGAGCAGTTCATCGGAGAAGATCCGACTATGAAGATGGAAGAAGACGGAGAGGCGAGTGTGGAGGCTCAGATGCAGGCGGTCAGTGATGGAGGCCCAGGGGAAAGCGAGGGCTCGAAGATTGATGCGAGTAAAAACGAGGAAGATGAAGGGTAAAAATGGACACACTATGAACATACGCTGTTTATTTAGCTAGCCTAAAGTGGGCAGACTAGCTGATTCTATGCATATGTTAAATTAACATTTGTAGCAGTCTGACTATATTCTTATTTATTTACTTTCTGTTGATATATAGTGTTTCTTTCAGCTATATATATAACGTTACTTGGTGTCTTTGCAGTGTTGCTAAGCTTCATTTGTCCAAACTGATGACGTTTCTTGCTAACTTGTTACCAGTAAAGCACAACCGGCTAACACTGAATTTTATAGCAATTATATAACCAGTATTAACTAGTTCACACCTGTTGTTTTGGGGTGTTTTTGTTTCTTTGTTTGTTTGTTTTTTTATACGAAAAGCTAGCATTGTTAGCCACAACCAGCCTAAAGAAAGGTTGAATGAAAACGACAAGGCCTTAGTTCTGTAGTTAGCCTTCTGATAGCTCTGTTTTCATACACAACATAACAGGCAGGTGTTGTCTCGTTTTATATTTTTTTAAACACAAAATTCAAAAAGGTAGCTGCTAATAAGCCACTAGCACGCCCCTGTGCCCAGTTTTTTACCTGCTTATATATAAGCGCAAATACATTTATCTAATATACATCTTTAATTCGCACAAGCACATTATTTTTGATAAAATGACAAATTTCTGTCCCCTTCAATTTCTTCATTTTCTAGTCATAATGTGCCATAAAAACTAGGAATTTCAGGCAAGATGAGTTGCCTGTACACAATCCCTTAAAGTGTTATTTGAATAAACTGGTCTGAAAGCGAAAGGAGAATAACCTCCACACAGGCTTTTAGTTTTATTTATTTCTTTTTGAACCTGTTTAACATGCACATTTCTATCCCGCAGAAAAATGTTTGTTGGAGGCCTGAGCTGGGACACAACGAAGAAGGACTTAAAAGATTATTTCGCCAAGTTTGGGGAGGTTGTCGACTGCACTTTAAAGCTGGATCCTATGACCGGACGATCCAGAGGCTTCGGCTTCGTACTGTTTAAAGATGCTGAAAGTGTGGAAAAGGTAGTGATCTTGTGTATGCTCTTATCTTTTTTCTTAAAAAAAAAAAAAAAAAATCCTGTTCAGCTCCTGGAAAGCCACTGCATTGCAGACGCTGGAGTACCAGAAAAACTGGTGTACCAGTTAATATTTGGTAGGTCCCCCATTAGATCTGGGAGGAAACGTTGCACAGTCCTTACGCTGATGTTTGTCGAGGCCCCAGCATTGAATTCTGATGTTACAAGTTGTACGCCAATCACGTTCAAAGTTTTTAATGAGAAAATCCAAACTTTGCTTCTATCTATGAAATGTTGTGACCGATCTCTCAAGCTCCAGATATTAAACCGTGTTGAAAATCGCAAATTCCTGATAACTTCCCATTCTCATGGTGGAAACCACTCTAGAAGCTTCCATAGATGTCTTTTGCTTTATATACACACTGGGATGGGCATTTTTTTCTTACCAGTTTTTCTGGTACTTCAGTGTATATAAGCAGTAAAACACAACAGAAGGTGCTCTTATATGAAAAATAATAAATGATTATTATTTTGTAGTTATTTTTCAAACAGCTTGCCTCAAAATGTTTTAGTCCTCTTATGTCATGGTTTCCAAATATTCTAATTGTTAATTTATTAATGAACAACTCATACTTTGCAACAGTTCATAGTTACATCTAATGCTGTGGAATATCCACCAGATATATTGATTCCAGTTATCACTTACTTTATAGCAGCTATACATCCATCCCTTCACCAGCTTCTCATTGTTTCCTGTCGCAATTCGCAATTCTGTCCTGTCGAAACAGGAAAGCACAAAGTCTGCTGTCCTGAAGACTTTGCTGTGGCAGAAATCTTACTCAGTAACCATTACAGAAAGGAGTGACGTCAGAGGCTCCTTCAGCAAATATTAAATAAGCATTGAATTCCTCACAGAACACTTCACCATGTCAACAATTAGACATTATTCTTTGTTAAATAAGTCATAAGTCCCTCTGAATGAGTTGACTGTACAACTGATAATGTATTAGAATGCATACCATAAAATAAACTGGTGCTTTGAAAATGAATCAATGCCAGAAAATGAATCAACACCACCTTACCAGTCAGATTAAAGAATTTAGTAAAGCACCCCATCTGACACTGTTTAAATGAGCAGAAAAACATAACTCATCAGTGTTGTGGCATTTCCAGTATTTCAGGCGTTTAACCCATCCAATTCTAAACACTTCCTGATATTTTAGGTAGTATTTACATATTGTTCTTTTTTACAATAGAACCTGTTTTCTCATCATGGAAGATGTAACTAAGTAGTAATGATGTACTTTTATCTATCTGTTGCAGGTTATTCAACAAAAAGAACACAAACTTAACGGAAAAGTGATCGACCCAAAAAAAGCGAAAGCCATGAAGTCCAAGGAACCAGTAAAGAAGATCTTTGTTGGTGGCATTTCACCAGACACTCCTGAAGAGAAGATCAGAGAGTACTTTCATGCATTTGGAGAGGTGTGTTTTAAGGGATCTTCATCTCCTATAGGTTTTTATTCTGCAGTGAACAAATCTTTTGATCTCTTTAACATGGATTACACAAATTATGAAATGAATTAAACCTATTTAAGTTGATGATGTAATTATATATACTCATAAACTGATGGGAAGGATTGGTGTTTCTGTTGTCAGGTGGAGTCTATCGAGTTGCCGATGGAAAACAAAACAAATAAAAGGCGAGGGTTCTGTTTCATCACCTTCAAAGAGGAGGAACCAGTGAAGAAAATCATGGAAAAGAAGTACCATAACATTGGCCTAAGCAAGGTATAGCATAATGACACGTGATGTAACGTTAATGTGTATTGCATATACATATGCACTGTTGTTATATAATTTATAGTTCTGCTTGATAACTCGGAGGCTTTCCCTAACTGTAAGGACTTTGAAACGGCTTTGCGTTTATTGTGATTTGTTTAAAACAAAAAAATAATCAGGTCAGGAAGTGTTATAAAGCTGTTAATGCAAATGTTAATGCTTGCTTTTATACAGTGTGAAGTCAAAGTGGCCATGTCAAAGGAGCAGTACCAGCAACAGCAGTGGGGCGGAAGAGGTGGCTTCTCCTCCCGAGGTCGTGGTAGAGGAGGTGAGTGCTGTCTGAGTGCTTGACGTTGGCACACAAAACTTTAAGCCCATTCATTTTCAGTAGGGAGCAAAAAAAACCTGTTCACTGTGAAAACCTTACTGTGAATAACGTTTAATATCATCAGCTTCAGCTCTGGAACACTGACCAGTCTTGATTTGGGGGACAAAGGTTGCAAATAACTTTATTTAAAGTGCATTAGTTTCACGTGTAATAATATTCCTCCCAATAAATCATGCACGCAAAGGTGTTTAGAGCACTATGTAGAATTTCGGTAAGATATGGTTTGCCTTACTATAAAGTTAATAATAAAAGAAATGCCATCTGGCAGAAAGCTTCCCACCCTGTCTGTGCTCACATGGCACATGAAAGTAAGAAACCATTGTACTGTGATGTTATTGAATAAAAAACACATCATCTGCGGTTAACTCTCCCGTCTGTTTTGCTAAGTAAAGGAAATAAAATCAATATACACCGATCAGCCATAACATTAAAAGCACCTCTTTGTATCTGCACTCTTTGTCCATTTTATCAGCACCACTGACTGTAGTTTTACAGTTAGAGACTGTAGTCCACCACAGAGCAGGTATTATTTGGGTGATGGATGATTGTCAGTACTGCCGTGACCCTGATGTGGTGGTGGTGTGTTAGTGTGTGTTGTGCTGGTAGGATTGGATCAGAAACTGCAGTGCTGCTGAAGTCTAAACACTGTGTCCACTCATTGTCCACTCTATTAGACACACCTACATAGTTGCTCCACCTTGTAGATGTGAAGTCAGAGACAGTAAAGCATCTGTTGCTGCCCAGTTTGTGTTAGTCATCCTGTAGTCCTTCATCAGTGCCGACAGGATGCTACCCACAGGACACTGCTGGCTGGATATTTTTGGTTGGTGGACTATTCACACACAGTCCAGCAGTGACACTCGGGGGTTTGGAAACTTCAGCAGCACTGTAGTGTCTGATCTAATCATACCAGCACAACACACACTAACACACCACCACATTAAGGTCACTGCAGTGCTGAGAATCATCCTCTACCCAAATAGTACCTTCTCTGTGGTGGTACTGTGTCCTGACCACTGATAAACAGCATAAAAGGGGCTAACAAAGTCTGCAGAAAAACAGACATACTACTGTATGTAAAGCACAATGTTAAACTCCTAATAAATAAGTAAACTGTAATAGTTTGATGTATCTGTGGATCTTGTGTCTGCTGTATAATGATATTTTGTGGCTCTCCATTTCAGGACCTAATCAAAATTGGAACCAGGGGTACGGAAACTACTGGAATCAAGGATATGGAAATTATGGAAACTATGGCTACAACAATCAAGGCTATGGTGGATACGGGGGCTATGATTACTCGGGTTACAACTACTACGGATATGGTGACTACAGCAGTATGTAATGCTGTTTGTGAAAACCCTGCAAAAAAAAAAAAAAAAAAAAAAAACTAAGAAAATAATGTATGAAAGATTTTTTTGATACTGATATAATGACAACTGTACACTAAATTCCCTAAGCTTTAAGCATAGCTGTTTAGCTCATTCGTGTTTTTGTTTTTTGTCTGTCTTTGCTTTAACCTAAGATATAATGTAGGTATTTATTGTATGAGATGTGGTGCTATGTGGAATGGGAAAGGGATGTCTTACCTTCACAGCTCATTTGTCACAAGTGCCTTGAGAGCCTTCAACAAGAGTTTAAAAAAATGTACATCTGTAGGTCAGTGGAGAAATGACCACCAGCCAATGGCCACTTTTAGAAGAAAATAAACTATTTTAAAAAAATGCATTCAGTTTACTCCCAAAATTTTTTTGTCTCCTCCAACATTTGCAGAAAATGTTATATTTGAAATACAGTGTAACGTAAGTATCTAATGCAATTAACATATTAATTACGTTATTAAGTTATTTTCTAAATAATTGGCTTATTATTAATCATTTAAACTGGGTTAATAAAGTACAATTCAAAATGGTGTGTTGGTATGTGGATCTACATCATATATATATATATAGAGAGAGAGAGAGAGAGAGATAGATAGATATATAGATATAGATATATAAATATCTAAATGTTTTAAGATTTGGCTGTAGGCTATTATCATCCTGCCATGTTCAGATACATTTAATAGAAACTGTTTTCTTCCTCCTATGTTCTCTGCTCAACCTGCAGACCAGCAGAGTGGTTACGGCAAATCTCCAAGGCGAGGTGGCCATCAAAACAGTTACAAGCCATACTAGCATACTACAAGCATAAACTCCAAAACATACATACAGGTATGCAGTTGCATTACTTAACCCAAGCCATCTTTAGCCATTAACGTATGCTACATTAACCATCATAATGTAATGTATTTTTGCTTAATTTTTGTTTTTCTTTAAAGTTTTTCACAGCACCCTGGAGTGCTTTACTGTAGTGGTTAACATAGAGACTTCAGTCTTTTGGCAATAATGTAACAGCTGGCTTTTGGCTGTTTCTTGCCTTTTTGTAACAGTAAAAAAAAAAAAAGTTAACAGGTACAGTACTGCTAAATGGGTACGAGAAAATAAGGATTTGCAACGAAATCACACAAAAGAAGAATGTTGTCTCCTAACTCTGACCTTGTTTGTACCTGCCAGCGGGGACTTCCTTGCAGGCCATGAGCTGACTTCCCGATTCTCTCAGGCCCGCTCAATGCGGACAGGGTACGAGAGGCGTACGCTCTCGAATGCTCCCATTTGGTATGGTCTTCCAACATCCTGTATATGAATTGTCAAAAAAAAAAACCCAAAAAAAAAAACACATAACGGACACACCAAGCCTTTATTCTTGCCTTTTGTTTTTTACATTCTGTTTAAAACTCATGGCATTTGTTTTATGTAATACTATACATTTCTGTAATTTCGCAATGTCATTTTTTACAGGTAATGGTTAAATACGACAGCAGTGAAAAAAAAATAACTGTTTACTTTTCAAAGGATACAGCCTTCTCTGGATATTCCAGTGTTAATATATGCACTTTTTTTCTTTAATCTTAACTGTAATGCTTGCTTTTCTTTATTTATAGCTCGTGTAGCAGTAATAGCCAGTAGTCCATGAGCTAAAACCTGGTTTGTACTTGGACACCACTACGTTGGATTGGAGAGTTGCTTAATTTTCATATTTGTATTGTGTGTTTTAATGACAGCGGTGGAAGAAGTTTGTTAATTTCATCTAACAAATTCTCTTTTGAATCTTTTCCAAACCTGAGAAATTTGCATGAACTGTTATTATTATTATTATTGTGAATTTTCCAGTAATTAAAGGCTTCACATTGTGTCTGGGTTTAAATTGATTATTTAAGTTTAATGTATTTTTGGGATTTTCGTATTATTATGAAATCTTAATCAAGTATATATAGATTACTGTGTTTTGGAATCAATTACATAGAGGATTTTTTTTGTTCTCGAGAAACAGGATGCCTACTGTTTATGAAATTAATTAATTTTTATTTTCTGTCTTTCAGATGGAGAGATTTTTGGAAGGTAACATCTGAAGCAAACGTCTTTGAGTCAAGGAGTGTTAATGAGAAAATAAATCTTAACTTGAACTACAGCTGCTGGCCATGTACAGTATGCTTTGTCTTTATAAGCTGCCTGAATGAAGGTAGATCAATGAATGATCAACATTTAACTTGGAGTCAGTATAACATGCTTTCTTCAGTCAAAATCATTTCTTGTTTTGTGTAAATATGCTATTTTATGTTAGTAATATTTGCTAGTCCATTATTTGCGGTCATTGTGCTCCTAGGTCATTCATTCGTTTCTAAACTTCACTAGTATTTATTAGTTAAAAACTGAGATGATGTGCAGTAGGTTTCTATTTTTTTTTAGGCTTAGGAGTGTTTTTGCTACGAAACCATAAGTCATTTAGTGATACTATGAATGAAATAAAATGTATCAATTCTGAATTCAATGCATGCCAAGGAGTCTCTCTTTATTAATGAGCAGTCTGTTCTGTACAGTATGGAGTATGTACATGCTGATGAGCGTATCATGACAGAACGTGTGTGGTTGTACGTTTCGTTTCGGTGGTTTTTAGTGTAAGACAGAAAGGAAAATGAATGGAATACTATGAAATACAAACCAATACCATTACAGTGAACATTCAAAACAAAGGTTGGACCATAAACAGGATACATGGTGTCCAAAATACTAAACAATCATAAACATACTTCTGTCTCTACCACCATATGGTTCCAAAGGTCTAGAGGAGGCTGGAAATAAACTAGTGTTATTCAGTCTTGTAAACGCTAAGAATGAAATGTTGATTGATAGTCTCAAGCTAATCAACTCTTCCAATGTCAGTAGTTCAGTGTACCATTAATCTGGTAATATACATTTTGCATTATATTTACATGACATTTTACTGAGTATGTTCTCCCCCAGAGTAGTGTTAACAGGCAAAAACAGCATAAATATAGGTGATTTCCACTTAATTACATAATTAATACAAAAACAGGAAAGAAGTGACTATGTTATGAAGGAATGACTCCAGTTGCCAAAAGAATGATGAGCAACAAAATGACGAACACAACCACTCCAATGATAATCATCATTTTGACGTTTTTCCACCAATACTTTCTGGACACTCGTGCAGACGTCTTTTGAAACGAGTCGGCCTGGTCGTGAGTGCGTGCGTTAAAGAAGAAAAGGATGGAAGTGGAGGTAATGTAGAAATGTAATTGAGATTTTTTAAAAGAGAATCATTCAAATATTTATATCTTGCTATATATAAGCAGGATCAATGAATAAATTGTAACTTACAGTGGCCTGCAGGTCATCAGTTTTCTCGATGAGGTCATCTAGCCTCTCTCCCCTCTCCAGCACTTTGTTTATGTTGTCTTTGAGGATAACTTTGACATCATTGACCTGCTCCTGCACTTGATTAATCTTATTGGAGCCTTGGGGTTGTTGTTGTTCATTGTGCTCAGCCTATAGAGGGCATCCAAAGAATATAAATCCAATGATCTTCAGTTAATGCTAAAATATATACTTATAAAGATATGAATAATATATTCTTGTTATTTATATCTTGTAACATCCATTAGTATTGGTACATAACCTGTGTTTTTTAGGTGCTAGTATTGGCAATTGGCAATGTAACACTGGTAATAAAAATAATAACTCAAAGCAAAATCTAGTTGTTTTTTGCAAGCTGTGACATTCCTTTGCTGACATCTTGCTGACGTTCTGCCTTCACTTCCCTCCTGAGTGGACCATGAACTTCCTCTATTTGTTAAATGAGTGATGAAACAGACTTTATTGTGCTTTACAGCTTTTCATATCACCAGTGTAACTTCTATTTGTAACCTTTTTCTTTCATACAACCTTCATACTTTTTTATTTTATAATAAAATAAATCTGCTGGCTGTTAGTGTATACTGGTCACTCTAGCTTTAAGGACTTGTTCTATCAACAGAGCTAACAGGTTGGTTTTAACCTTAAGCAAATAAGAGCATGATCACAAGGCAAACAGGACGAGGAAACAATTTCACTTACCATATTCGTCTTTTTCAGATGCCAGTTCAATCGTTCTGAGCTCGAAAGGTCTTAACAGACAACTTTTTTTATAAGAAACTCTTAACCATTGCTTAACAGATAGAGGATATAGTTTGTATACCGGGCGGCTGTGAGCTAAAGACAAGTCTGAGCAAACAGCCAGGAAGGCTTTAGACCTCATTTGCACACAAGGCCACCCCTCCCATTCTGCGTGTACATTAACAACTGCTGGATAACTGCGGACTGCCTACTGGCCTCAAGTCAGTCAGTCATTCAGACCAGACCGAGCATATCCTCATCAAGCACCTGATGACGTATATAAATACTGTACACATATGACTGGGCAAAGGGCACTGTTCTTATCAAAGGACTATTAACAAAGGCAATGAAGAGGTGGAACGTAATAAAAGACTTCCAATCTGCAGCTTGTCAAGGGCTAATAAATTGGAGAATGTGGGGCAACGTTGCAACATAATCCATGCAAAGGATACTTTCAGCAGTAAATAAAAGAATGTCATACTGGCAGTCAAACACAGTCATGTTTAGCATGGTCACACAAGTGTACCTTTAAATTATTAAATATCTGCATGACAAAATCTCTTCACTTTTGAATGTAGGATTGCAAAAGTGCAACAGACAAAGCAAAAAAACTGTAGTCAATGCTATAACGGAGGCAATCTTAAAAATTTTGTGGGGTTATAAATGTTCAGTCTTTTATAAAAGTAAAAATATTCAGTATGAGCATATTGTAAATATGAGTATTGGTCTTTATAATGGAGTGATACAGCGGTAGTGAGAAACACTGCCGACTCTGCCATTTGTTACTGAACTTCAATTATTGTCTGTGTGGAGTTTTGCATGTTCTCTAAGTGTTGGTATTGGGTTTCCTCTATGTTCTCTGGTTTCCTCGCACCTCCCAAAATATGCCAGTAGGTGGACTGGCCTTGCTTAATTGCTAATAAGTATGATTAAGAGTGTGAATGTGTTTATTGTCCAATCCCACAGTAGAACTACCATAGCACAAATTGCTGAAAAAGTAAATGCTGTCTATAAAAGAAAGCGACTTTGACAAGGCCAAAATTATGATGGCTTGACAAACGGATCAGAGCATGTCCAAAAGATCAGCTATTGTGGGGTGTTCCTGGTATGAAGTGGTTAGTACCTACCTAAATTAGTCCAAGGAAAGACAACCAGTGACAGGGTCATGGGCACCCAAGGCTCACTAATGGACATCTTGGTGCCAGATACCACAGCACACCTTCAGAGGTCTTTTGGAGCCCATGACTTGATGGGTCAGAGCTGTTTTGATGGCACAAAAGGCATGTACACAGTACTAGGCAGGTGGTTTTAATGTTACAACTGATCCATGTATAAATTTCAACTGTAATAGTGATACATCATTACTACATAATGGTCACCAATCCCTTCAATGGTTCTCTTCAGAACACCAGTGCACAGAGAGGGTGAATCAAGAAAAAAAGCCGTGATTTTACGCCTACAGTTTCACTCCAGCAGTTTCAGGTAAGTGGCTTTAGGCGAGTGTGCCATGCGGACAAGTTGTTTTGGGAATTATGTGCCGCTCGCCATGCATCTCACCATCCAGAAAGGCAAATTTTTGGCATTAATAATAATTTAATAATAATAATAATAATTGGCAAAGCCAATTTATGAGAGATAAATTTCACTGTCCATTTTGAGCCAGTAAATTTAAGAGTCACCTTAGATTACATTTTAACCAGGCAGTCCAACATGAAGGTAAATAGTTGTATTAATATTGTTGCTATTTTATTGTTTCGATAAAATATTATGCTCAGTTTGGTAGCCTAAATAAAATGGCTTTTTGATTATTATTATTTGCTAAATAGTTTTATTATTGCTGTTATTATATTTTTTCAGATGTTCTGTTTTTCGTTAAATGTAAGTAAAATAGTTTATTATTATTGTGAAATAGTTCACCAATCAACCTAACGTGCATGTCTTTGGACTGTGGGAGGAAACCAGAGTACCTGAAGTAAACCCACGTGGAGGACATGCAGACTCCACACAGAGAGGACCCAGACCTCCCCACCCAGGGATCGAACCCAGGGCCTTCTTGCTGTGAGGCGACGGTGCTACCCACCGAGCCACTGCCAGGATAATTAATTTGTGCTGATAAATATTTCACTTATTTAAGGTAAGTTCTAGGCCTACTCAAGCCTGATTTTTTGTGACGTACTTCTATTCTACTATGTTTAACGCAGTAAAAGTAACACAGTCAAGTAAGTAAAATATACATTTTAGGTTTACCTACATAATTTAAAACAGAACATTAAGTAGTTAAGCAATTCGAGTAATTTGCTTCTTTTTTTTTTTTTTACAAATTACAAAGTTTGTGAATAATTTTTTCCAGTGCACGGTTTTTCGTAGCATAACCTTTTATTTCCTGTGTATTAGTATATTAGTTAAAGAATAATAAATAACTGTCAGTACTGTCATAATAAATGAAGTAACTTATCAGTACTGTCAGCCTGAATGGGGGCAAAAACCTCAGGTACCAATAAACCACACCCACCAGAGAGACCTGAGCCATGCCTCAGAGCACAGTGTTATTGCCCCTTTTCTTACAGACAAGCAGCACCGGGACGATAGAGACTTGTGGCACCCATAATGAATAATACCGGGCATAGCAAACCAGGAAGAACTTTCCTTTTTACATCAGAATCTGTCGGTGAAGGTCACGCTGGTGAGACTCTTTTTTTTGTCATATGGGTAAGACAGAAATGATCAGCTATTCAGACTGTTGTAATGAATAAAATATTGTTCTTTACAAATAATCCAACAGTCCTTTCCGAATATATAAGGTAATAACTAATGATGAATTTATTAAAATGGAGTTGATCTTGAGATAGAAATGCTACTAAAACCCTTATGTACGGACATGTCCGGACACGTCATCCTCATAAAGTAATAGACTCATTACGAAATCACTTGAGCTAGTCCTCAGATTAATAGTTAGCTATTGATTATATAACACTAAAAAGAAAATCATGTCCTCTGTTTCACCCACAGATAAGATGTGTGATCAAATAAGTGATGCTGTTTTGGACGCCTATCTTTCTCAAGACCCTGACTCCAGAGTTGCATGTGGTATAAACTTTGAATATTCTTCAGTTACATCAACTTTAGCTTTCTGAATATACCGTATACTGTATATACACTCACTGAACACTTTATTAGGAACGCTATACTCCTGTCTTTGCTTTGTGGCATAAATTCTACAAAATGTTGGAAACATTCCTTTGAAATTCTGGTCCATATCGATGGGATTGCATCATGCTGCAAATCTCCTGTTCTACCCTCCTAAAGATGCTCTATTGGATTCAGAGCCGGTGACTGGGAAGGCCACTGAAGAATGTTGAATTCATTGTCGTTCATGAAACCATGAACTGAGGCACATGGGCAGCAACAATACTCAAATAGGCTGTAGCATTCAAATCATGACTGACTAACAGGCCCAATGTGTGCCAAGAAATCTTTCCCCACACTGTTACACCACGTCCACCAGCCTGGAGTGTGGACACAAGGCAGGTTGGTCCATGAATTCATGCTGTTGGTTGCAAATTCTGACCTCAGTAGAACTCAAGATTCATTGGAATAGCCTACACTTTCCCAGTCTTCAACTGTCCAGTTTTGGTGAGCCTCTATCTACTGCAGCCTCCGTTTTCTGTTCATGGAGGACAGAAGTAGAACCCAACATGGTTTTCTGATGTTGTAGCCCATCTGCCTCAGAATGCAAAATACTTTAGTGTTTGACTATTTAGCATTCTGAGATGCTTTCCTATTCACCACAATTGTACAGAATGGTTATCAGAGTTACTGTAGCTGTTCTGTCAGCTTGTACCAGTCTGGCCATTCTCCATTGACGTTTGTCATCAGCAAGAGGTGTGGCAGATTCTCCAAGACACTCAGTAAAACTTACCAGCTAATTAGTTTACAATACTATGTAGAAGTCTTAGAACTGAAAAGATGCCTTCTAAAATATTGATGTTTCTACAGAAAAGAAAACACTATAAAATCCAGTAAACGAATAAACTAAAGGAAGTCAATATTTGGTGTGCCTTTTCCCAAACATTGTTTCTAGGTACAGGTATCTGTGCAATTTTACTTGGAAATTCGCTTTTAAATTTCATTGAGTGTCTTGGAGAATCTGCCACAGCTCTTCTGGAGACTTTGACTGTCACATTTCCTTCTTTTTTTCACATGCAAAACCCCAGCAGCCTTCATTATGTTTTTGTCAGAAAAGTGCTCTGTTGTGTAATGTGTTGATTGTGTTATTGACATAGCAACATTTTTGTGTAGCATTAAATTTTTTTGTTGGAAAAGTAACATTTGGAAATACGAGAATATGTCAGTTATGGCTGATCGGTATATATAATTATATACAAATTTTTAACAATTGTTTTCAAACAGAATGTGTGGCTAAGACAGGTATGATCCTGCTTTGTGGAGAGGTGACGTCAAAGGCCGTAGTTGACCTACAGAAAGTGGTCAGAGACACTGTGAAGGGTATTGGATACGACGACTCATCCAAAGGTAAGATCAACTTTTTTGATAAATCAGAGGAAAAGGCAATGTAATGGCTATTTATATGTTCATTGCATGATCCTGTTATGAAAGCAGATGGTTATCACAACCCACATCTCCATCATCCCTGTGTAAATCCTTCACATGTTCTCGTTTTTATGCATGGGTTTCCTCCAGATTCTTCAGTTTTCTCCCTCCTCCCAACAACATGACAGTAATTGGATTAAATGCGTTAAATTGTCCTAGGTGTGAACGAAATTGTGCATAGTGCCCTGGCATCCCACTTTGGGTACATTCCTACCTGGGTATTCCCAGGAATCACACCAACCCTGACCAGAATAACGAGGTTACTTGAAGAATGACAGTGACATTAAATAATTGGTGGCACAGAAACAAGCATAATGATTACTTTACTCTCACTAGGTTTTGACTACAAGACCTGCAATGTGCTTGTGGCCTTGGAGCCACAGTGTGCTGAGATTAGTGACTGTGTGTTTGAAGGTCGTGATGAGGAGGACATTGGTGCTGGAGATCAGGTTAGATTTACTTTATGCAAATGTGTATTTCAAGTGTACAAAATGACATGCAATCACCCATTAGTGAGACTTGGTATGGTTGTAGCCCCACGTGTCTGATCAGCACTTTTTTGTAAATAAATATTTGCCGGTACACACCTCTAATTGGATTTCACAGAAATCTCACAGAAGGCACCAAAATTCAACCATATTCTCATCAACAGCAACATCTTGACTTCGTTCCTTACTGTTTATGTCAATGGCTGATCGCCGACCTCGAAGTATCCAAGAATCAACACACTCTGTTGGATCAAACAGTGACAGGGGTGGTCCAACCAGCCTGACAAAAAGCAGTGAAGAAATAGTTTTTGTAAGCAATGAGGCCCTGGATAGTGTTGCATTCAGATTCATTTATGAAAATCTATGTTCGCATTCACTGGAGGAAATGGGGATGTGAGTGAGTGTGTGATGCAGAGATTTCAGTCTCAAGCAACTTCCTTTCGACCAAATATTCACAAAAACCACCGATGACATCTCTTAATGCAAGTTTCTAACTTCCTGTTCACCTAATGTCAGCTTTTTCTGAACATTGTCTGGCAACTGTTGCTGATCAAGAACACATGCCGATTGTGCCAAATCAGCATCTTCACAGTCAACTGGTTTCGATTGACTCTTGGAGCTTCACGTAAAACACTGCTGGATCAATTTGAGGATCAGTTTTGGAGTCTTTGCCCAAACTGCAAATTTTGAACACCTTTGGCAGCCATTTCGTAATATTGGCCTGCTGTCATTCACCTTTCTTGAAACACCTGAACAACCGTTTTTATCTTTTTTTAAGTCCACAACCGTTTTTAAGTCCACTTCACGATCTTGAAGATCCAGACTTAATTCTGACAGTTCCTGGAGAGCATCACACATCAAACCAAGATCTACCACAAATTCTGTGGATATCTTTTGTAACAAACCCTCACATGTGCATCTTTCCTTTTGTGAAGTAAAGGCTCAAACTTCACAAAATGTCACACCCTGCATCAGTACCTTACACTGAAGTACCAGAAAAACTGGTATAGCAGTTAATACTTGGTAGGTCCCCAATGGGATCTTGGAGCTACCATTGCACAGTCCTGTTTTGAATTCTGATGTTCCTTGAGGCAGTGTTGCTCACCTTTCATGTGAATAGATTCTTGCCAGCCGACACTGGTCACGTCACGTTCACCCAGAGTCTTTTTACGGCCACGTGGTTGTCATAAGGAATTCTTGTATTCGTGGTACACCCTTGAAATGCTCATAAATGAAAATCCAAGCTTTGCTTCTAAATGCTATGACCCATCTCTCGAGCTCCAACTATTAAACTGTGCTGAAAATCTCACAGCAGAAACATCTCTAGAAACTTCCACAGATGTCTTTATATGTGCACTAGCAGACGCAATCAGTCATGTGCATAGATGGTGTTGCTATGTATTTTGTGTAGGTTCCAGTATACGTTTTTTGGTTGCTTCAGTGCATTTTAATTTCGTGAAATGATGTCCATAGGGGGCGCTGCAACAAACACATTTCAATATCTCAGGAACTGCTTGTGCAACAATTTTGCAATTTGGTATGCCATTTATTCCACCTAAATCTTGCTCTTTCTCTCACGTTATGTGGTGGTCATATTCCACATCACAATGCAGTAACTCTAATTAGTGTTTGCTTATTTATTTAATAACTCTGACTTATATTATAATTTATTATTGTTAGCTTTTTTAATAATCTTTTTTATTATTATCATTATTATTACAGGGTTTAATGTTTGGCTATGCAACAGATGAGACAGAGGAATGCATGCCGTTGACCATCCTCTTGGCTCATAAACTCAATTATAAGATGAAAGAGCTGTCACGGAGCGGAGTGTGTCCCTGGATACTACCTGACTGTAAATCACAGGTAAAGTGAAGAAGAAGGCTTCACATTGCTTTACAATAACAACAGTGGGTTTAAAATAATGTGATGCGATCTTGACAGGTTACGGTGGAATACCGTGAAAACAAGGGAGCTATGGAGCCAATTCGAGTTCACACAGTGGTCATCTCAGTCCAGCATAAACCCGACATCACGTTAGCCGAAATCCGGCAGAATCTGATGGAAAAAGTGGTCAAAGCAGTTATCCCAGCCAAGTACCTGGATGACAGAACTATATATCACCTGCTGCCTAGTGGAAAATTCCTAATGGGTGGTCCACAGGCAAGTAAAATGTTTCATCGCTAGAAGAGCAGTTTCAAGCCTTAAATGGAAGCTTCTTGAGATATACGGGTTTGTAGAAACAATCTCAACTGAGTCACATAGCTGTGTAAGAAGTTGAATATATGCTGTGCTCATATCATATGACCTGACAGTCTTGTGTCTGAAAATTTGATTCAATAATCAGGGAGATGCAGGTCTTACAGGCAGAAAGATCATTGTTGATACATATGGTGGCTGGGGAGGTCATGGTGGTGGTGCCTTTTCGGGGAAGGACTGCAGCAAAGTGGATCGTTCTGGAGCTTATGCTGCCCGCTGGGTGGCCAAATCACTTGTAAAAGCCAAGCTTTGCAGAAGGGCACTGGTGCAGGTAAGGAGTGTCACCATGCTTTGTCTGATCCTGATTTAGTATAATGTTTTATAAAAAGAACTTTCTGACAGATATTGTATGCAGGTTTTGCAGGATTGTGTTGTACTGTATGTATAAATTACTGTATATATACAGGGGTTAGACAATGAAACTGAAACACCTGTCATTTTAGTGTGGGAGGTTTCATGGCTAAATTGGAC
>JAOVVG010000009.1:2496963-2512411 GCA_028566375.1 Leptodoras nelsoni
CAGCCAAACTCTGCTACCAAGGTGAGGCTGTGGAAGACAGTTTCATGTCACAGGACATACACCATGGCAAGACTGAGTTCAAGGTGTTCGAGCTCTTTTGAAGAAGAACAAAGAAACGGGCAACATTGAGGATTGTAGACACAGTTTTCGGACAAGGATACTTAATGAGAGAAGTCTGGCCCAAAGTGGTCTTCATGGAAAAGTTCAGCCGAAACGCTATACCTCTGACATGGAAACAAGGCCAAGCGACTCAACTATGCATGAAAACATAGGAACTGGGGAGCAGAAAAATGTCAGCTGGTGCTCTGGACTCATGAATTTGAAATAATTTGAAATATTTGGCTGTAGCAGAAGGCAGTTGTCCCCCGAAGGGCTGGAGAGCGGTACAATAACGAGTGTCTTCAGGCAACAGTGAAGCATGATGGAGGTTCCTTACAAATTTGGGGCTGCAATTCTGCAAATGGAGTTGGAGATTTGGTCAGGATTAATGGTCCTCAATGCTGAGAAATAAAGGCAGATACTTCTCCATCATGCAGTACCATCAGTGAGGCGTATGATTGGCCCCAAATTTATTTTGCAGCAGGAGAACAATCCCAAACATACAGCCAATGTCATTAAGAACTATCTTCAGTGTTGAGAACAAGAAGTCCTTGAAGTGATGGTATGGCCCCCACAGAGCCCTGATCTCAACATCCTCCAGTCTGTCTGGGCTTACATGAAAAGACATAAAGATTTGAGGAAGCCCACATGCACAGAAGAGCTGTGGTTAGTTCTCCAAGCTCCAAGTTTGGAACATCCTACCAGTCCTGTTCCTTCAATATCTTTGTGCAGGTGTACCTAGAAGAATTGATGCTGTTTTGAAGGCAAAGGGTGCTCACACCAAATACTAATACAATTTAGATTTCTCTTCTGTTCATTCATTGTATTTTGTTACTTGAAAATCTGTTTTCGAGACCATTCTAAGTTTACAGAATTTTTCCACACCTGCCTAAAACTTTTGCCTAGTACTGTATACACACACACGTGCATATATAGCTCCTAGTTGTGGTCTTTTGCAAGAAAATCTATTCAGCTGTCTATCTGAATTGTTCTGCATGTTCAATTTGTATATTGTTGGCTTGCAGTATGTTTGGGATTAAATGTACATGTTAACGTGTTTACCAATATGGTAAATTAAGTTTTAAAATCTACAGTCGTTCACTTCTTTGCAGATTTGTATTCACTTGCCTTCCTTGTGATTGACTACACAGATGTCAGAAAAAAGTTACTGATTGTCATCTTGCTGTGTTGACTTCTTATAAGTGAAAGTGATATTAATGACACTGACAGTTTAGCAAATATGGCTTTGTTTTCATCTTAATAACAAAACTACTGCTTGTGTGTTTCAGTAACTCGGACGATGAGTCTGGGTCTGGGTCTGGTTCCAGCTCTGGTTCCAGCTCCAGCAGCAGCAGCTCCAGTAGCAGCCAGTCAGGGAGCAGCGACTCAGGAAGTGGCTCAGACTCGGGCAGCCAGTCCGATTCTGACTCTGAAAAGTCCAAGGGGGCGAATGGTCAGAATGTTTCTTCCAAGATTGATTCAGAAGTAAGACTTTATAATTTATTTTGCAAGAGTAAACCAAGTGGTCACAGATGAGTGCTATAATGCTCAGATTAGTTCTTTAATGAGATTTGGCCTATGGAATAGTTTGCATTTTGTTTTATGTTATCGTCTCTAGTACTAGGTGGCTTGGTAGACGAGCAGAGTATTAGCCGAGCTCTGTGCTCGTGTTTATTCAGTCTGTGTGTTTCAGCACACTTTCAAAAATGCAAAACCAAAACAACGCAACAGAAATTGGTCCATCCCAGGATCGCAGCTTTAACATTGACAAATTCAAGTTCATGGTTTGTGTGTGTGTGTGAGCACGTTTGTGTGCACATATCTTGCAAGCTCTCTACCTCTCACCGGTTGCAGGAGTCACTGAAACCTCAAAGAGACAAATAAGTAGACTGACCATAATAAGACGGGTGAGAATCGTGTTCCTGCCGGTTTAGTTCGCCTTCTCTCTGTCCACAGCTGAAGCCGGACTACAGCTCCTCTGCCACAGACTCTTGAGAATACTTAACAGAAGTTAGCTTTGGCTAGACTAATGTTAATAACAAGTCAGCCAACCAAAATAACTAACCCTTACCCGGCAGCCAATAGAGCTATTCCTTACAAACATGTCTGACTGGTTAACCGTCACTTAAGAAATTCGTCTGAACAATGAACTTTAATAAATTAATGCACAGATCCCAACTGACCAGTGATCTTCAGGCTATACTCAGGGTGTCCAATGCCAACTCCTTGAAACCAAATGGCTCATTTGTGTCATTGTAAGAAGTATCAGGTTTCTGGTATTAATACTAAACACGGATATTAATGTGAAGAATCATATAATAAGATTTCCAAGTCCCCTGTTGAAGTGGCCCCCAGGTAATTCAAGTCTGAGACCGCGTTAATGCTTGTGCTATACTAAAGCCAGCTTTAAGAGAGAGAAAGTCCACACTAAACCAATCTACAGTAATCTAAACTAAAACATTCCTGCATTTTGTTTTCTTTGTTGCAGTTTTGGAAGTCTAATCCCAGTATCCTGGCAGTGCAGAGGTCAGCTATGCTCAGGAAACAGCAGCAGCAGCAACAGCAGCAGCAGAGCTCCTCGAACAGTGACTCAGATGATGTATGATTGCAGGACGGCTTTATTATTCTACTCTTGGCTCATGATGTTTTCATTGTGTTCAGATGTACATGAATGCACATTATAGACTTCAGGAATTAAAGAGAATACAATACCAGCATAATGATGACATTCCAAAAGCATGACTGGTATTTAATTTGTGTGTGTGTTTATTGTTAAGGAATCCTCCAGTAGTGATGACTCAGATGATGACTCTTCGAGGAAGCGAAAGAGTAAAGGGTGAGTCTAGTCATTAAGCAGAAATCCAAATCCACAGGCTCATGGTGTTGGGATATTTCTGTCATTGATGAACTGTTACATGATTCTCTGTGTGATAGGACTGGTTCTGACTCTGATTCTGGGTCTGGCTCTGGATCTGATTCAGAGAGTGACTCATCCAATTCTTCAGCCGAGGAAGAGGCAGAGAACAGTGAAGAGTCAGTTTCAGACTATGAGCCTAGCCACAAAGTGAAAAGCAGGAAGCCACCTAACAAGTATGGCCATATAGTCAGCATTGCTTTTTGCGCAGAATGTCTTTAGTGGTTTCTGAGAACACTATCGGGTTTTCATTGTTGTATCATCCCCTGAAATGCACAGTAATACAAGGAATAACATGGAAAAATATACATGGAAAATGTTGTGGTTCTTCATCAGAAGTAGGTCAAAAAAAGTATTGGGCTCAAATGATTTCTCTCTTCAAAGCTCAGACTCAACATCATGTCCGAACAGTTTTTTAAAATTGAATCACTTTTCTTTGCTCAGATGAACTTTTGCCTATTCATTTATAATATCATTGCTTTTAAGAGCAACTAGCCAACTGGAATGACAGGTGGAAAATAAAGTAGTGCACAGTCGCATAACTTTGAAATCAATCTGAAACAGATGCGCTGAATCTTATTTTTTTGAAACCATTACAGAGCTGAGGATCGAGTGATGCTGAAAAATAACAGTTTGAACCTGTAAAACTTTGTGCCCTTTTTTGTGTGAAAAATAGGAAAGAAGTGGGGCCCGGATATTTAATACTCGTGTGAAAGAAATGCTGTTTTACTAGTACCATGTAGTAGTGGGAACTTTCTAATCGCCTCTCTGATCCTTCAGGAATAATGCCAGAAATGGAAAAAAGAGCAAGGTTTCAAAAAAGAAGCCGTCAGCCTCTTCATCAGATGAGGAGGACGACTATAAAAAGGCTATGGCAGGTCCTCGAAGGCAGGCTACAGTGAACGTCAGCTATAAAGAGGATGAAGAACTGAAAACCGACTCTGATGACTTGGTAGAGGTGTGTGGGGAGGATGTGCCACCTCCCGAGGAGGATGAGTTTGAGACCCTGGAAAGAGTGATGGGAATAAGAATAGGACGAAAAGGAGGTATGCATTTTGTTGAAGGTTTTCCTGTTTGTTGACATGGCTTAACTTCTACCTCCATGCTATTAGACATGGTCATTCTGTTTATAATGTTTTCCTATTCTGGCATTTTGAAATAAAGTTTGTTGACTGCATATGTGCAGGAAAATACATTCTGCTCATTACTTTCTATTTGTTGCTTACAGCCACTGGAGCCACCACCACAGTCTATGCTGTCGAGGCTGATGAAGACCCTAATGCCAACTTCAACCCAAACACGCAGCCAGGAGATGTGCAGTATTTGATCAAATGGAAAGGCTGGTCACACATTCACAACACCTGGGAGACAGAAGAGACACTGAAGCAGCAGAACGTGAAAGGCATGAAGAAAATGGACAATTTCAAAAAGAAGGAGCAGGAAAAGAAGAAGTGGTAAAGTTTTTGTCTGTGATGTGTTGGTATCTTAGAACTCTGCTTGTACTGGCAAAGCCAGAGACATTGGTTACATTTTCTCTGTGCAGGCTCAAAGCAGCTTCACCTGAGGATGTGGAATACTTTAACTGCCAGCAGGAACTCATGGATGACCTGCATTCACAGTATCAGCTTGTGGAGAGAATTATGGGTAAGGAAATACCTGACCCCTCATTTTATTTATTGAGGTATTTGTATGCTATCTGGGGCATAGCTCAACTGTTTATTCACACAAACATCACCATTAATTTTGCAAGCCCATTCAAATCAGAAGTCGGCAGCAGGCTACCCAGACTACTTATGCAAATGGCAAGGGCTTCCATATTCAGAATGCAGCTGGGAAGACGGTGCACTTATTGCTAGGAAGTTCCAGAAGTGCATAGATGCCTACATGAGCCGGAACCAGTCCAAAACAATCCCCTTCAGGGACTGCAAGGTAACAGACTAAAGAGTACAAGCCCAATGAACATTTAATAAATCTATGCACTGCAGTCGTATTCAGTTGCTCCATGCAGTGAAGGAATGTGAATTCTTGTTCAGGTTTTAAAGCTGAGGCCGCGGTTTGTGCCTATGAAGAAACAGCCTCATTATATTGGCGGGGGAGGACTTGAGCTTCGAGACTACCAGCTGGACGGCTTAAACTGGATGGCGCATTCGTGGTGCAAGTATGTTTAGCTGTACATTAGTGCTTCTTTTTCCTTTGTAGGGTGCTTGATATCTTTTTTTTAACACGTAAATCAGATACAGTTATTTTATGTATATCACAATTTGAGTAAATGGGGAAACAGAATGCGCTCTTTATTAGTTATGTCTTCATGGAGTATCTTGTATTGTTCAGGAAGATGCTATAATAGTAAGTAGCATTCAGTGTCAGGTGGTTAAATGGTTTGTTTAAACAGAAAGACTTGAATTCAAACCATGTTTTAATTTCTCCAGAATGAGTGTCTTGTGAATGGGAGTGTAACACATGCTGTTTTGCAAATATTAATATTTATGACAAACTTTAATATTTTGGATGAACTGACCATTTTTTCAATGTTAATTGTCTTGTTTTTCTGCCAGAGGAAACAGTTGTATTCTAGCAGATGAGATGGGCCTTGGAAAGACCATTCAGACCATCTCCTTTCTGAACTATTTATTCCATGAGCACCAGCTCTATGGACCATTCCTGTTGGTGGTACCCTTGTCTACACTCACCTCCTGGCAGAGGGAAATTCATCTCTGGGCCCCACAGATGAATGTGGTTGTTTACCTGGGTGACATCAGTAGTAGGAACATGGTAAGATACGGCATATTAATATGCTTTAAAATAAAAATAAGTTTTACTCACTGTGAGAATATTATTTAGTAATTGGGTAAGAATGGTATAATCCAATTTGCTGTGAAATCGCATAACTGACCCACATTATTTATGAACAATTACAGTGCAGATTTGACATTCCATTCTCACTCATGCTGCTTGAGCTGTCCTTGTTACTTGGAAATACCAAAGTTTCTTAAATATGCATTGCGTTTGAAATGGTGTATTAATAATTATTGTAATGTTCTTTAGATCAGAACACATGAGTGGATGCATGCCCATAACAAGCGGCTGAAGTTCAACATCATTCTCACTACATATGAAATCCTTCTGAAAGATAAGGTATGACATTTAAAATTCCTTTAAATTGGCTTAAAACTGTGGCTCATGTATTCCTGTTCAGTTTCTTTTGGCTGTTGTTTGTGGGTTTCTGACTTTCAATTGTGACTTTCAGTTTCATTATCCTTAGTTTCAACATTCAGACAGCAGTGGAAATAATGTTTTAAATGGCTGCTGTGTGTTTCTCTAGTCATTTCTGGGGCACGTGAGCTGGGCATTCATTGGTGTGGATGAGGCACACAGATTGAAGAATGATGATTCCCTTTTATATAAAACCATGATTGACTTCAAGTCCAATCACCGACTCCTTATCACAGGAACACCTCTGCAGAATTCCCTCAAAGAGCTATGGTCACTCCTCCACTTCATCATGCCAGAGAAGTATGAGCCCATTGCAGTATCATTGCTGCTCACCATACAACACTGCCATTTCCTTTTTAGCTGTAAAGCATTTGTAGTCCATTTCTTTGCCAGTTGTTCTCAGATTTATTTGGAGGATTTGGTTCTCAGGTTTCACTCGTGGGAGCGGTTTGAGGAAGAGCATGGTAAAGGCAGGGACTCGGGCTACACTAGCTTGCACAAGGAGCTGGAGCCTTTCCTGCTACGCAGGGTCAAGAAGGATGTGGAGAAGTCACTACCTGCCAAGGTGGAACAGATCCTTAGGGTTGAGATGACTGCCATCCAGAAACAATACTACAAGTATGAAAGCGCAGATACACCTTTGACTGCCCACATTGTTGCTTGTCTATTAATTTAAGCAGTTAAACAGAATTGGCATTCTTTGCCAAGTGCTGTATTTTTTGGCACAGAATGTAATGCATTTCATTTGTTATAGGTGGATCTTGACTAGAAACTACAAGGCTCTCAGCAAAGGCACGAAAGGAAGCACGTCTGGTTTCCTCAACATCATGATGGAGCTGAAGAAGTGCTGTAATCACTGCTACCTCATCAAACCGCCAGAGGACAATGACTTCCACAACAAAGCAGAGGCCTTGCAGGTATGTTTAACAAAGGAGTGAAATCTAGACTAGCTTATTCCATTTCACTCCATCTGCTGACGTGTTAGAACAATTCTACCTGATGGTTATGCAGATTATATTTAAGTGCTACTGTGATTGATTTCTGTAGGACTTTGTGAAAGTCCTTTTTAAGGTTTCACTGTTGAATTAGGATAAAGACATTAATCATTGCATGTAATTTGTGTTCTCCGTTGTTGTTAAAAAAATTAAACTGTCACGTTCAGTGTTTTGGTCAGTGCTTGAAGAAGAAGAATAGCATTTCATTAAAAAAAATCCCATGTCTTGTATAGCACCTCGTCCGCAGTAGCGGGAAACTGGTACTTCTGGACAAGCTACTGGTGCGGCTGAAGGAGCGTGGTCACCGTGTGCTCATCTTCTCCCAAATGGTCCGGATGCTGGACATCCTTGCAGAGTACTTGAAGAGCCGCCAGTTCTTATTCCAGGTGATCAGAGTACTTTTGCTCTGTCTGTGTTAAACAATGGAATTTGCAGTCACTGAAAATGTTTGGTACAGTAGGCTGACAAGTGTGCTGTCTTGCAGAGGTTGGATGGTTCCATCAAAGGCGAGATGAGGAAGCAGGCATTGGATCATTTCAATGCAGAAGGTTCTGAGGTACTTGCATAGATTCTATTCTATGTAAAGTATATATGTGTTGTTATTTAAGACTGGGCATGAAAACGTGTGTGTGTGTGTCCTAGGACTTCTGTTTCCTGTTGTCGACACGAGCAGGTGGCCTGGGCATTAACTTGGCTTCTGCAGATACTGTGGTCATATTTGACTCAGACTGGAACCCCCAGAATGACCTGCAGGCTCAGGCCAGAGCTCACAGGATAGGGCAGAAGAGACAGGTAAACAACATACTGCTTTTTTTTATAGGGATACTTCTTTTAAAAATCACTCTGCTCAAAACAAATGATCTGAGATTCAGTTTTATTTCTGAAGTCCTTTTAACAATGGACATTGTACCAAAGCAGCTTTACAAAGACATAAAATCCAGACATGACTTAATTTATACAGAATTTATCCCTGATGAGCAAGCCAGGGCCAATGGTGGCAAAAACTAACTTGTAAATTGTAGTGCTTTTGCTCATCATAAAACTTATTTATGAAGATGACTCTCTTTATAGTGGTTTACTGGCATGTCTACTGTTATGTTTTGCAGTGTTATTAAAACATAATTTTTTTTTTTAGGTAAATATTTATCGTTTGGTGACGAAGGGGTCTGTGGAAGAAGACATCATTGAGCGAGCCAAGAAGAAAATGGTGCTGGACCACCTTGTTATTCAGAGGATGGACACTACAGGAAAAACTGTCCTTCATACTGGTGCTGCTCCTTCCAGGTAACTACTACATAGTGGCTTGTTGGAAGTCATTTCTATGTTTATGGGACTTAATATTCTTAGTATTCAGAGATCCTCACCACTAACTTTGGTCATCAATATAATGTTAGGGAAAAGATGTTTAAAACCCCTGACTCTATAGTTATGCTGTAAATTAGCAGGGGGTCACAAACACTTAAAGAGCCACAGCTGGCATAATGGTTTTAATGTTTGTCTTTTCTTTTTCTTTTTTTTTTAAGCAGTTCTACCCCTTTCAACAAAGAGGAACTGTCTGCTATTTTAAAGTTTGGTGCTGAAGAACTTTTTAAGGAGCCAGAGGGAGAAGAACAAGAGCCCCAGGTGTGTTGTTTTGCAATTGCATGTATATTATAAAACGGCATAAAACTGTTTAGACTGTACAGAAATGAGGGTGAGTGTATATTTACAAAATCTTTCTGTAGGAAATGGATATTGATGAGATTCTGAAAAGAGCGGAGACCAGGGAAAATGATCCTGGGCCATCTACTGTAGGAGAAGAGCTTCTCTCCCAGTTCAAGGTCTGTTAATTAAAATCTGTTGTGGCAAGGCACTCTGTTGTCCACATAATGGTTTGATTTTAATGGTGGTGTTGCTGCCTTGGTTTAATCGGTTTTTCTTCCCACCTCCAGGTGGCAAACTTCTCCATGATGGAGGAAGAAGATATGGAAATGGATGCAGATGGTAACCAGAAGAGCTGGGATTCTATCATCCCTGAAGAGCAGAGGAGGAGACTGGAGGAAGAGGAGAGGCAGAAGGAGCTAGCAGAGATCTACATGCTGCCCCGCATGAGGAACTGTGCCAAACAGGTTAGAGGAAAGTCATACTACCTCTGCTTCATTGAATGTGGTTACAGCCAGGCATAGTTTTCTATATATTTAGGCAATATTATATAGATCTAAACAATATGGGAGATTTGTTAAAAGACTGAATCAGTGTTTCAACAAATCAAGTTTTTATTCTTAAAAAAGAATTTTCTTTTTTTTATTGGATGAATTGGTGGAAGAAGGGGACTGTAAATGTGACTTTCATTTAATCTGTAAGAAGATAGACCTGTATTATGCTATTTACTAAACTATTTACTAGCACTTAATGTCAGTGACTTCTTGTGATTTAAGGCTTTCAGAAAAAGAAGGCTTAAAAGATCTCAAATATTAGTGAAAATAATTTTCAAGTTGTAAAATTCCAATGCAAAGCTTCTTGCTCACATTTAGACACTTTAGGAATATTACAGGAGATTTGCAGAAGGTTAATATTTTATAGAAGTATGTTAAATTGAAACTTTGCAGTAATACTGACACATTGTTAACTATTCACTTGATTTTAGATAAGCTTTAACGGTAACGAGGGCAGGCGGAGCCGGAACAGAAGATATTCTGGCTCTGATAGTGACTCTGCTTCAGACCGAAAGAGGCCGAAGAAGCGAGGCAGACCACGAACTATTCCTCGAGAAAATATCAAGGGCTTCAGCGACGCTGAAATACGAAGGTAAAAGTCACTTGATGTTTCCAGGCCTCAGACCTCATCCATTGTAGGAATGTTAAACATGCTATTTGCCATCTTTTTTTAAATGTCTCCAAAAGTTTCAATTCTCTGCCCTGCTTTTTCCTTCATAGGTTTATCAAGAGTTACAAGAAATTTGGTGGTCCCTTGGAAAGGTATTTTTCTTTTTTGTAGTATATAATTACTAGGACAATTGCAACCACATCTTTTCCTTTGCCCTCACTGATTCTATGTCACAGGCTAGATGCTATTGCCCGGGATGCTGAACTGGTGGATAAATCGGAGCATGACCTGAGGCGGCTAGCAGAGACGGTTCACAATGGCTGTCTGAAAACCCTGAGGGAAAATCCATGTGGACCAGAAAAAACCTCAGGTATGTAGATTATGTGCAGTTTGAAGCCATTTAGTTATAGCATTAATGAGCAGTGTATTTTTGAGTCTTGCAGAGAACTTGATCATTACTACAGTCTTGATGATGGTAATCTATATCTGTTGATTTGTGTTTTTAGGCGGAAGGCGAGGGAAGGTGAAGGGACCTACCTTTAGGATCTCAGGTGTTCAAGTCAATGCTAAACTAGTAATCTCACATGAGGAGGAATTGGCCCCTTTGCACAAAGCCATTCCTGCTGACCCAGAGGAGAGAAAAAGGTACTTTGTTCTATACAAAAAATAGTATATACCATTTAAAAGATTTGTTCTCTGCTCATTAATCATTATCTGGTGTCAATCTGTGATTAAACTGAGTTTCATTTGCACAGGTATATGCTTCCTTGCCATGCAAAGGCAGCTCACTTTGACATTGAGTGGGGCAAAGAAGATGACTCCAGCCTTCTTATTGGCATTTATGAATATGGCTATGGGAGCTGGGAAATGATTAAGATGGACCCAGATCTTAACCTCACCCACAAGGTACAAAATATTTTTTTTATTTGATAGGGTTGTTTATTGCATTAATTTAGGAACTTTGATGCCATTGTTTTGTGTTTACTTTAATCTATTAAATTGTTTCTGGTCTAAACAGCTTTTACCAGACGACCCTGATAAGAAGCCACAGGCCAAACAGCTCCAGACACGAGCCGACTACCTCATCAAATTACTCAGCAAGGACCTTGCCAGAAAGGAGGCCCAGAGGCAGACGGGCACGGTGAGAACTCTATTTTATCCTCAATCAATCTTAACAATGCATACTGTGATGAGTCTTTTGGTTTTTGGCTGTGTTCTTTTACCTGCCTTTTTTTCTTTTTTGTGACTAATGCTCTCTTTAGTGTTAAAGCCACAAACTGCTGTATTTACATTTGCACATACAACTGTTATTTTTGAAGACACTCTCTTTAAATTCCATTCCTATTATTGTATACCATTGCAAACAGTCAGTCATCAGATCAAAGCATGTTCTTGTATTCAGATGGCATCTGGAGATTTAATTATTGTCACAGGTAGCAACAGTCCTTTAGTCCACAGCTTTAGCAACAAGAACAGGCATGCCAAGTTGAGCTGCCTGACAAATCCATCCTGTGAGGAACATTCTCCTCTAACCTTTGATTTTTGTCACTGAAAGCACAGGACTACTGGGTATGCTATAAATGCCATTAGATGGAAATATCTAGTGTTGTGCCAAATAGCGGACATATTCAGTCTGAGTACAATATAAAAGGCAGGCTGAGGTAGAGGTTGATGCCATTTCACCAGTGTTGAGTCTTTATTGATTTCCGCTTACATTACATCTTTATAACCTGTCACAGCATCTGGGCTATAATAGACGAGTACTGAAATTGATAACAGTTATTAATCCAATATTAGAATTTTTAGAAAATGGCGGGTGTACGTACCATAATGCTGTTACATATGTTGTTCAATGCTTTAGCTCTGGTCAGGAGGTGGACATTTTACTGTGTGTATATAATCATGGTTTGAAATAATGTGCAGCCAATATTCTGTCCTGTTGCCATCATGCATCCTGTTAGCATTTGGACACACTCACTTGCTTGTGGTTCTTTTGTGTTGTAAATGCCCCCAGTAGCTCCCTACACCAGGAAAGGCACAAGGAAAACTAATAAAGAAAATGTTTTTAGTTAATTGAGATTAACTTCTGATTTCTAACATCAATCATAGAAAAAGGTTGGCTGTGTTGCCATATTAGTGTTTAAGGAGGCTGTAAAATGATCAAAAGGGAATGATCACATAAAATGATCACATTGCCTTTTTGATTAACTGATTATGTACATCATTGCACTTCCTATTCTCAGAAAATTATGTGCCAAGCACAAGTGGCTTGTGCTTGAGTACACAGGAAACCACATCCTCTCTAGGATGCCTGTGACATTTTTTTATTTCCTGTCTTTCAGATCTTATTGGTTTTTTTATTTTACATTTAGGGCAGGACGATATGGCTAAAATTTACATCACAATATATTTCTATGTAATGTCTGTTGATGCAATATAATTCTGATATCAATATGGACAATATAAAAGCCACAGAAAAACTGCCGAGAACACCCACAACAGATGTTTATACCTACAAACTTCTGAAAAATGAATTTGCCAAGTCTAAAAAAAACTCCTCGTATAAAATCATATCATATTTTAGAAATAAAAATGGTTCAAATAAATCACTGTTCACTTTGTATTCAGCCTTCATATACAAACAAGAAACATGGCATCACCATCAAATAAACATAAAACTCAGCTATACTGACCCATTTTAGATCTATGCAGCAAGTCTCTAAGAACAGTAAAAAATGTTTTTGTCAACCTCTGAACAAACAGCTGTAGTTAAACAAAAGAATGACAGTTACAAGGATGTTTTGTTTGAAAGGGCATAAAATGTATTTTAATGATATAAAATCTGTGTTTATAACTTCTACAAATATTAAAATACATAGCTTTATATACACAGTAAACCTCATTTCCGTAGCCAGATTTGGTTTGAAATTCAATTTTGGGCAATAATTGAATTCATTATTTTTCATCACAATTAATTCATTACTTTGTTCATTTTACTTTTTTTAAATATTAAACTATTTAACCAGTTCTTAACTACATTGATTACAAGAAATATGGATAATTGGCAGCATGATGACAAGAAATTAACTGATTTTCACACACTGACGTAGCCTGGTGTGTTCTGCTCTTTCTGCTCAGCTTGAATGCAATGAACTGACGACAGCGCCCTGTAATGAACATTAATCAGTGACTGATGCTGTATATAACGTATATCTAAATATCGAAAATGTGTTTAAAAATCACATCAGCATTATCGAATTCTGTATATATGTGTGTGTATATGTGTGTATATATGTGTGTGTGTGTATATATATATATAGAGAGAGAGAGAGAGAGAGAGAGAGAGAGAGAGAGAGAGAGAGAGAGAGAGAGAGAATTCTCCAACTGTATTTTCATTCATAGATGTGCTTTTTGTGCTGCAGGCTAATTCCCGAAAGAGGAAACCACGGGGAAAGAAGAACAAAACTGTGAAACCAAAAGTGGATGAAGTAGTCAACAGTCTGTCCTCTGTTCCACCCTCAGAAAAGAGCTCAGAAGATGATGAGGACAAAGAGGAGGAAAAGGTGATTGATTATGCTAAGGAAAATTAAATTGCGGAGAATGTAATGACTTTCTTGTTTGCTTCATTTGTGGCTCATTGGGTTTTTGTACTTGAATGACCACAAGCAGCATTTTTTTTTATCAGATGTGGAATAGTAAGCATTTCTTACTATTAAGTAAGCATTGTTTACCTGGAAATAAAGTTTAATTTAAAAGTTTAGATGTAAACATTACTTTAGGGTAGGTTAAAAGTATTGCTGCAAGTGTTTCATTTTCACTCCCCCTGACAGGAATCTCCACCCAAGCCACCACCCAACAGAAGGGGGCGAGCTTCTGATCGAGTGGTAAAGGAAGAAGATGATGACGACGATGAGGAGGAGGAGGAAGAGGAGGAGGAAGATGAGGAGGAGGACGAGGATGAGGAGGAAGAACTGGAGCCAGAACCTGCTGTCAAAGAGCCAGAGGAGATCAAAGAGAAGGAGATAAAGAAAGACATCAAAAAGGAGAAGAAAGAAGAAGTTCGGGACAGCAAAGACAAAAAGGAACCCAAAGAGAAAAAGGAGAGCAAATCTTTGGAGTACAAAGTAGAAGAGTCTTTCACAGAGAAGGTAATTAAAGAAAAAAATAATCTTTATCTCTGTCAAAAGGTGCAATGAATTACTGAAGGGTCCATGAAAATGGTTTAAGCCTGATAATTATGTTTAAATTTATTTACTCCAGCTTATTTTAATATTTTTTATAATAAAAAAAAATAACAGACTCAAGAGATGAAAGCTGAAGTTCGGGAAAAGAACAAAAAGGCAGACACACCCATCCATATCACTGCTGGAGGAGAGAACGTTCCAGTCTCTGAGGAATCTGAGGAGCTCGACCAGAAGACCTTCAGTGTGGTGAGTCACAGCTCGCTGTATTCCTGCATGCGCTGTACAGATCACTTACTCTCGTTCAGTCAATAGCTCAAGAAATGAACTGATTTTCTCCTCAGTTTGCTGGTTATTTACATCAAAGGGAAAGTTCTTAATAGTTAATAGAGAATTAGATAGTTTGTGCCAGCTTTCTCTTTTTTCATCAGCAAAATAAAGTGTTTGACCCTGTGTTTAACAGTGTAAGGAGCGTATGCGCCCTGTGAAGGCAGCCTTAAAACAGCTGGATCGTCCTGAGAAAGGTCTTTCTGAACGCGAGCAGCTAGAGCATACTCGGCAGTGCCTAATCAAAATCGGAGACCACATCACAGACTGTCTAAAAGAGTACACCAACCTCGAACACATCAAGCAGTGGAGGAGGTGTGTATAGTTCGCAAACACTGCTTTTCTCAAAGGTTATGCAATGAAGCTCATTTAATAAGTTGTATAAGCCAGAGCAGACTCAGTTGTAGCAGTTTTTTTTTATCCTTTTTCTCATATCATTACAGAAACCTTTGGATATTTGTTTCCAAATTTACGGAGTTTGATGCAAGGAAACTGCATAAGCTGTATAAGCATGCAATCAAGAAAAGACAAGAAAACACTCGGGTATGTTCCAGCTGTCAAGAGCATTTTATTAGAACTTGTAAACTGTAATTTAATGACCTCCATGTTCATGCTATAAAGAAGAATAAATGTGATTTTTTTTAATATTGCATTTTCAAGTTACATTATTTGTTTTGTATTAATTACAGACAGCGGACCAAAACACTAGCACTGTAAATACACAAGCCTTTAGACATACAGGTAAGTCCCTTATATCAAAATTTTCCAAATCCTTTTTTTTTTAACTGAGGCATCATTTTATATTTTTTACTCTTAAGGGGCATGTTAGTATAAAATGTGGGGCAGTGTAGCTCAGTGGTTAAGAAGTTGGACTACTGACCCAAAGGTCATGAGTTCGAATCCCACCACAGACA
>JAOVVG010000009.1:2855475-2866303 GCA_028566375.1 Leptodoras nelsoni
AGATTGGCCACCAGGCTGGTCCAATTTAGCCATGAAACCTCTCACACTAAAATGACAGGTGTTTCAGTTTCATTGTCCAACCCCTGTACCTGCTATTCACTCATTTGTTTGGAAAGGACTTTGTATATTTGAATAGAAACTGAATAAATAACAAAAAAAATTTTTTTCATGCGTCATTAAGTAAAACAAAACCAGTTTGTCACTTTGACCTTGTTTTATACCGTAATAGGGCAACGTATCGTCATTCAAAAGACATTTATTAATCCAAAAGTATCCATCACCTTTGTAAAAAATTGCTGACACTTTTCTCAATAAAGAGAAAAAGGCTCCAATGTGTGTATCTAATCCATGTAGTAACCAAGGTCAGATGTTTTATAAACACAGATACAGATTATGTTTTCTTAGCCTTATTTCCACTGAAGAGAGCTTGTTATTTTTAACTGCCATTGGGCTGTCCTCTTATCTTTCTCCTCAGCTCTAGCCTGAAGTAACCTCTTTTTAAACTTACTATTATAATTAATACCATCAGTATCCTGAGAGTCACAACTCACAAAAACCAAACTAACATATAAAAAGAAACAAGACATGTTTTGTATTCCACTCCTGCATGCTTAATTAGCCGATCAAATTCCAATTTCAATGCATTATCACAAATGACTCCAGCTGTGGGTTATTTAAATATAAGATAAGTTTAGTCAACACTCTACTGTTTCTTGGCAATCTTACAGTACTCAACATTGCCTTAAATACACTTGTTTTATAATAACCTTGTGATAAATCCTAGCAGGTTCATCTTAAGGAGTAAACAACAAATGTTCTTTTCCTTCAGCATGGCCATCTTGTAAAGTCACTAGAGCTCACCTCCACATGCACTGAACCCACTCCAAATATAAAAAAAAACAGCCTGGCTATAAAACAAGGGAATTGTATGCAGTTGCACAAACATCATGTAATGCCATGGACAGAACCTCAACTGTTGTGTCTTAAATATGTCAGATTTTTAAGAGCTCACTAAAAGATTTTTTAATCTGGGGCACGTCAGCTGAGAAGCCCAGTGTGATGGTGAGAACACCCCCCTCCAACGCACTGTGCAAAAATGCATACATCACTATTTTACACATCCTTGATGAGTATTGGAGTGGTGTGGCAATGCACAGAAAGCACTCTTGGCTTAGGCACTGGACTTTTGCTTTTCACCTCATGAAATCAACATCACAGTGCATGTCTTTAACAAGCTCAGGCACCATAACCAGCAGTGACATCATAATGAATTATTTTTGGCCTACTTCAGCTCATTTTAATTCAACCCATATGGAACATCGCAGTTTCTTTTCCTTTGCAAGTTTTTTTTTTTTTTAATTATTAACACACTCGATATGGATTTATACTTTTCCACAGTCTACTAATTTGTGTTGTGGAGAGGCACTGCAACAGTGCTAATATTTAGTACAACCGCACTGTGATGCTTCTGTTTGCATCTTTCTGCTTGTCTGTGTTTACCAGATAAAATTCCATTTGCTAGTTTGACACGGTTATTACAGTAGTGGTAGAGACACCATCAACAGAAATAGCAAACAATATATTTTTCTTGACTAATGTTTGATAAAGGTGGTGCAGATGGCAGCACTGTTGCCTCACAGGGTTCAATGAAAGACAAATATGAAACCTAGCCAGAAGATGAAAATGAACGGATGAAAAGGTGGCATGGTGGTTGGTGCCAAATGGGTAGACTTGAGTATTTCAAAAAGTGCTGATCAAGGAATTTCACAATCACCTAAAGTACATTCAAGTACATACAAGTGGGGCAGCTTAATACCCACCATCACAAAAACAACTATGCTGCCCACCCAATTTGGACAGAAATGCCTTTAAATTGAAGCTGGAAGTCCATGATTTTGTGATTTAGCCCCTCATCATCCTAGTTCACACCAGTCCAAAGTAGTAATATAAATGAAAGCAGAGACTTCAGAGAGGAGGTGAAAAAAAAGCCTAGAAACAACCAAATTTTCAAACATTAATAAACATTCTGACTTATAATTTTATAGAAAACACCACATTAGTGGTTCAAAAGGGAAAAAAAATGATTTTACTGGATTTTAACAAACAGTCCTCTGCTTTCCTGGCCCCAGTACCATGTACGTGCCGTTCAGCATTATATTACTTTAACAGCCAGCAAAGTGAATTCCCACATATCCTTTTGCCAAATAAAAAAACATCTTTTCAACTGAAGTATCGGTAAATGTGAAAGAGCAAATGGGTAAGAATTCCACAAACACTGCCAATCGGCTTATTCCCCAGGGCATTCCTCTTTATAGGTTCAGCAAAGGAAGAGCATGCTTTGTGAATAATTCAATAACGGTGAATAGGCGAGTTCCGTACGGTTTTCCCCTCAACATAAACAAACGCAGCATAATTCAATGAAGGCTGATGATAAATTTAAGAGCTGTTGAGTTTTTCTCCTCCACTGTTCTCATCTAGTTGATACATTGACTGATATTTATTACTCTGTTAACCTGAAACTTGTATCTTCTACATTGTTTCATACTGAACACAAGAATACTGAACATATCTCCATAAATAATCTTGTTCTATCCTTTCTAGTGATTCATTTAACAGAATTAATATTTAAACTACTTTTCCCCCACAATTCTTATTCTTTCTCTGCAGATAAAAATTTTACATCATTTACCATTGTACCCAACAGAACTATGAGGAAGTAGAGGTAAATTGTATCGCTATCGAGTGATCTACATGGTGGTTGTACCCAGTGAACAAACCAGCCTGCAAATGTGCAATAGGGAAGAGGTAAACTGCTGTTGTGTGAATTTATTGGCATGGCACATTGGCAAAATAACTGACAACAAATGCCTTCACACAAATATCCTGATCAAACTGCAACTGGAAACATCTGGCAGAGAAGAGCTATTTGTTCAAAGAGGGCAGATGCAACCTTCAGTTGAAGGCTTTTACAAAATCAATGTCCATTTGTGTCCTCGATAACCCACACAGTGGCACCCCACATACTAGCAATTCTACTGGAAAACCGAAAGAGAAACAAACATTCACACTCAAGCAATAAAGTGATTCATCACAAAAATCCCAACATCAAATAGTGAAGCCTAACTTCAGGCTGAACCCGTGGCTCTTATTCAGAGCCATAGCTCAAGGTCTGCCATTCTTCTTTTTTTTTTCTCTGCGAGCCCATAGGCTTTTTTTCTTCAACATAAAACTATAAAACAGAACACAAAAATATTATACAACAAAGAACTCTTAAAAAAAAAAAATTATAATAATAATCTACTCCCAGTCTTCATCAGGTCCTGTAGTGGCGCTCTGTGCAGCTGGCTGTGGTGCCTGGTTCTTCAGGAAGGATCCACCCTAATGACAATAAATCGAAGAGCACATAAGAATGTTTATAGAACAATTGAGGTTCACAAATGTGAAAGTAGCATATCGTTACCCTGCGAGTGTCAGTGGAGGCAAACACTTTCCCACGTGGGTTGAACCCTGTGGTGCCGTGAGCATTGAATGCAATTTCCTCCAGCCATGAAGGAACTTCCTGCTGGGCCTGGACAAAAGAGGAAACTGTTAAGTTTGAATAACTTTAAGGGACAGAAAAAAAAAAGTTCATGTAGAATTTTTTCTTTTTTTTAAAGCACAGACCCCCGTGAGGACTTTGACCAGAGAGCGAGCCAGAGGAGTATCAGGCTCTGGGTCAAAAAAGGACACGGCTCTTCCTGTGTTTCCACATCGGCCTGTTCTTCCGATGCGGTGTACATACTCGTCAATGTCTTTTGGTAGGTCAAAGTTCACCACATGCTGGACATGCTCAATGTCTAGTCCTCTAGCAGCGACAGAAGTAGCTACCAGCACCGGACACTGGCCTGTACGGAAGTCGCTGAGAGCTTTCTCCCGCTCTCGCTGTTCCCGATCGCTGTGCACCAAGAGAAAGACGATGCTTTTGAAGTCGTTTACCTCTTAATGGTCACAAGTTAAATAAATACTTTGGAAAAAAAAGTTTCATGTTAAATATAGCCTGGTGAAATATTCGCAATGCAAAATGATTACAACACAAAAACAAACAGCTGCTGGACAAAATCTGCTTAAAGTTAGCTTATATGAACATCAAATCATGTTAACAGCTATGCATTACTCTGTGAATCTGCAGAGGTACGTACCCATGGATGCTAGTAGTGGGCACTTTCTCCTGACAGAGAAATGTTGCAATGAAATCCGCACTTCTTTTGGTTTCAACAAAGACCATTGTTCTCTGCGTCCCTGAGGGTATACAGCAAAACATTACTTCATACATGACCATTTGACCACAGCACATTTGCTTGCCTCAACAACACTTTGCATTTTGCAACTGTAACGACTGAAGGATGAAAAGTGTAATATGCATAAAATAAATAAGATATAAATAGTACAAATAAGATCAAGAAAAAATCCTTTCTACAGTAGTTATTGGACATGGCAATGAATACATATATTCATGAAAATAACATCTGATTTAAAATACGACAGCTTGTCAGATGAAAGGAAGAAGAGAAGCTGACTTCACCGAATACACGTCTAAAGGTTGACATATAAATGTAAGCTAGCTATCTAGTGAACGGGCTATCAGTACTTGCTCATGTAATATCGCTTAAAAACATCATGCCCTCTATACTGGAGTGAAAACACCACCAAAGGGCAGATTCCTTTAGCATTTTTGTTAAATGCTTCTATTCTGTATGGTCAGTTTTGAATGCCAAAGTACTTTTGACTAAATAGATAGTAAAGTCAGAAAAGCCAAGATTGTACAAGCAATGCTGCACACTTTGCCACGAGTAGGTCAAGTCTGAGTCACCTGTGGTCTTCAGCAGCTCCAGCAGCTGCTCCCGCTTCGAGTACTGAGTGACTTGAATGACATGTTGCTCGATGTCACTGCAAGCTCCTCCCACCACTCCCACAGCCAGGAACAGATAATCCACCTTTAGGAAATCAGCTGCCAGCCTAGTGTGCATACACACGTACACACATTCAGGATTTTTTCACCTTAATTAAAATATGTAAAAAGTGGTTGGCAGAAATTTTCATCTCGATTTCAAAACAGTAGCACTAACAGTACGACTGGGCACATCACATCACATTTGCAGGGACATGGTGTATTAGTGGATGGACCACATAACCTAAGAAACTGTATTAAGAAAACGTTAACACAGAACGTGTGTGCTGATCTGGTGAAGCTTTTTTGTAAGCTACGAGACGTTCATTACATTTTCTGCCATAGTACATACTGTATTTTAGACACTGTGGTTTCTCGGTCAAACAGCCATGTGAGAGGCTGGCGAGGGAACTACTGCTTGTAGCTGCCATAAGAGATAACAGGACCTTGCTTTGCAGATGTTACATAACAGAATGTAACACCAAACATAAATCGCAAGATGTCTCACTCTGGTGGTGCAAGAGGAAAAACGCTCAACTTAGGGGTAAGTAGCAGTAACGCGCGCAGACATAGGGACAACATGCAACTTGCTGCCAGGCAAGATCACCAATATCAGTTTTTTTTTTTGTTTTTTTTTTTAATTTAGTCGTCTCCAATTCCCACCCGTCAGTGCTTCCCCCCTTGTCACGCGATGAACCGCCAGTCCGGGAGAGCGAAGCCATCGCGTGCGTCCTCCGGTACACGTGACGCATGCCGCTGCCTTTTTTCGAACTGCGGCTCATGCAAGCGCCCCCGCCCTCCTCTTGTATGCATGAGCTCAGACGCCCGTGACTGGACAGTGTCGCGCTGATTGACATGGGGGGAGAGCGTATGCTACCCCTCCCACCCTGAGAGCACGGCCAATCTTGCTCTCTGAGATTCGAACTCGCGATCTCCAGATGATAGGGCGAACATTCATGATTCCTAAATGATTCATAAACATATTAACTAGCCCTAAAAGTGGGTTAATATGAACAACAGACCTTTGAATATCCTCTGGATAGGTGGCGCTGAACATGAGGGTTTGCCGCTCTTCTTTAGAAGGCATTCCTGGAGAATTCACCAACTTTCGCATGTCTGGTTCAAACCCCATGTCCAACATTCGGTCAGCTTCATCCAACACGAAATAACGAACTTTATTCAGTCCAACCTGGTCGACACAAATGAACAAATTACTGTTGAAGCAGCTTTAACACATACAGGAAACGTTTCAATTGTGACAGTTATTATTTTCCTTAAACAAGAAGCTGAAGGGTAAAAGCCAGACTGAATGCCGATTAAAGTTTAATGTTGTTCATGTGCACATGACCATGATAAATGAACTCTGATGCAACATTAGAGAACTAAAAAGCCTAATAGCATATTACAATGAATTCTGAGATACACAAGCACTAAAAACCAAAGTAGCTGAAAGCTCTATACTAAACGAGTGACATTATAGCATCATATTACATTGCCAAAGTGTAACTTGGTACACTTCAAGCTAAAGGGAAAGCTCCATTTACGTCCACAAATTAATTATCTTGTGCATTTATTTGAAATAAATTCCTTATCAAGAGGTTTAATAATGTTCCTTACAGTTTTCTTTTACATTAGGACTGATTCATGTTATTGAGGGGGACAAACGGACGGACTAATGCCAAATTTTTTATACTGTTAAAGCACTAGCAGCCTGACATATCTTATGACACCAATTAGTTGGCTATCAGTTACTGAACTTGCATGCAAATCTTAAGAGAATATCACGCAAATTCTGAATTTTACCTCAAATATGTCCTTATCTATGAAGAAATATTCTCAGTATTATATACTCTCAGTAATGTATATTGTAAATTACCTTCCCACGACCAATAATGTCAAGCAATCTTCCAGGCGTCCCACACAATATGTTACAACCCTTCAACACTTCTCGGATTGCGAATCCGGTGCTCGTGCCTCCATATACGACGACAGGACGCACACATGTGCTACAAGAGATTTTCAAATGTATTTCAGTCTTTTGTGGTAAATGGACATCATAATCCTACAGTCAGTTTCACCATTATAAACTACAGTTTCACCATTATATATTAATCCTATGACAAAGGATATGCCTGAAGCAAGGAAATAATAAAAATTGCAAACAAAGACATCCGAGTGTTTCATATTGCATCACGTCACTAGGAGAGAGATTGAAAAGAATTATTAAAACGTTTAAGACGGGTTCATACCCATAGGCAAACTTGCGGGCCTCTAAGTAAATCTGATTAATGAGTTCCCTGGTGGGAGCCACGATGATTACTTCAGGCTCCTGCACCTCACTGAACTTGCTGGCTGCTGCACCATCATTCATGAGACACTGCAGAATAGGCAGCAGGAAGGCCGCCTGAGGATGGCAAATAAAAAATAAAAAATTAAACGGATAGACGACAGATGGCCAACCCACACAGCAGATTTATCCGGTTTTAACCACTTAGGGCAATGACTTCCACCAAGATCGTTTACAGTGGGCAATCAGTATAACCACAGTAAAAGAAGGTAAAACACTGACGTTTGTTACATGACATGCATCACAACAGTTAAACAAAAAAGTAGCGTTCCATAATACTTAAATGTCTACAAAAACAAAAAATTATTCTAAGAGAGATTGCACAATTTTAAAGCTCTAATCAGCTGCCTCTCATCAGCTTGTAACCATTATAATAAATATTGACAATGCATGCACTGTGAAACTTAATTGTACCAAAACATATCATAATTAACCATTAAGATCAACACTATGCCTGCAACTAGGAAAAGAGCTGCAAATGAGTCATAATGCAGTACTTTCCAGCACGCGTTTAATATTTTATATGTCTACCAACACAACGCAAACTATAAATAGCCTCTGAGAAAAGATGATTTCATCCGATTAGCCACAGTGGTCTGTGAATGATAAACTATAAGCCATACATCTAATCAAGCGCTCACCGTTTTTCCAGATCCAGTCTGGGCGCAAGCCATAAGATCCCTTCCAGCAGATACGATGGGAATACCATGCTTCTGAACAGGAGTAGGCTTCACATACCCTGACTTGGCAATATTTCTGCTAAGAGTTTCACAGAGTTGTGCTTCTTCAAATGTCTAGTGGGGCAATTAAAAAAAAAAAGTTATGTTATTGTGAAATATTCCTAAAGGAGCAAGATAAGAGACATCACAATGAGCTAGAGAGACAAGAAATGTAGATCCCTACTCACCATGATTGCTTTGGGTGGGTTACTGCCACTTACATCCACAAGGATGTCATCATACTTGTCAAAGTTGATACCCGTCTCATAGTGCGCAAAAATGGAGTTCTCTTCTTCTGGTGGTGGAGGGGGTACATAGTTCACCTTGGGCCCTGCAGAATAAAGACGGTGTATTTATTTCAGCTAGTGATGGACACTTTAGTGTTAGAAGTACTAACGAGGGGTGAGGAAATACAAACCTGCTGTGCCGTCATCCTTTGCTTCGTTATCCTTTGGTGAGCCTAATGAATTAACCGTAAATGAAAAATAAAGCTCAAAAAGGTACAAGCTCCCCTTTTAATTACAGTCAGTGACAATAGGAACTTACCCTTAGAAAACACCTCCTCATCCCGACCTCTGTATCCTAAACACAGTTAAACAAATGGCAATGTAAAGACAATTCCAACACTAAAGCCCTATTCGGATTGGATTATTTTTAATCAGGCAGAAATAAAATGACCACAGGTGAGTTTCTAGCATGTTGTCTTTTCTACAACCCCAGATGTTTGAGTCATATGGTCACTCCTGTCCAAGCGGTTGTAGTGGCAAACCAAAGTTCCAGCAACAACTTAAATTCAATAAAGCAATAACCCTGCAGTTATAATAATGGATAAGCATCCATGTTTATTGTATAATATCTGCTACAAGACTAACTACAGCAAGGCAAACTTTTTTTTTTTCCTCCCAAGATGAGGTCACATCTGCACATAAAACCATGGATGTTCATTTGGACAGGACTAAGATGATCAGATGAGCAATGACTTTGTAGAAAACCAGTAAGTCAGCCAACCTGCAATTTTCACAGAGAACAAAAGTGAACCACAGACAGGACAGGTCTGGATGGTAATAAAGTCAGAGAGTAACACAAAACCCATCCAGACAGGGCTTAAATAATACTTCTTTAAAACCTCCTCCATGCACATGTTTTCAAGCTAATCTGAGGTGTGTATTCTATGGTGAACAAGAATTATGAGGCAGCCAGATCACCTCCACCGCCACCAAAGCGTCTTCTGCCCTCATCACCATCTGAGAATGAATGCAGAAATAAATGCTTAATATCAGCAATTTTTCATTTACTGCCTTTGTTAAACAAGTCTCTGTATCAGGATGCCTGGTGCACAATTTAGTGCCGAGGTGTGTCAGAACAGGTAAATAACCAAACCGGACTGTTGTGTGCTTACATATTTTGTTCTTACCTTGTCTGAAAGCTCCACGGCCTCCTCTTCCCCCACGACCACCTCTGCCACCAAAGTCAATTTTGAAACCTGCAATAAAAAAAAAGAACTCATGGGGATGTTATCAGAAATATTCATTGTTCTTACATTCTGACAAAATGGTAGGGTCTCTTACCTTCATCTGTGCCATTTTCATCACCTTCAGGAAGTGTGAAATAAGATTGTTGAAGTACATTATGGCTTAAACTAAGTCAACAAATAATTAAACAACTTACCAGAGCTGAAGGAATTTTTAAACCCTCCTCTTCCTCTTCCTCCTTGTCCTGCTATCACAATGTTAAAGTTCAAATCAGAGCTATGAAAAGGCATCATACCCAAACGTAACTCTGACTACTTGCCTCTGCCTCCTCTTCCCCTGAATCCGACTCCACCACGGTTCCAGGAACTGCCATCACCACCTACAGGAGAAATCAACATGAGAGGTGCAACTATCTCACAGTAGTGTGCTGTATGTAGGGTTAAAAAGAAACCAAGTTGTACCAACCTTTTTCATTTTCATCCTTTCCTGCATAGAAATGCAAATAAGTAAGTAAAATAATATTTATTACAAGTAACACCAAACTAGCCATTCTTTTTGCACACCTGAATTGAAGCTCTTGAAGCCTCCACCTCCTCCTCTAAAGCCTCGCCCTGCCATCAGAAACATTCTGAATAATTTGCTTAACGCTTAGCATTAGTGATTAGGAGGCTGTATAACAGGGAACAGGTGGCTCACCCCTGCTTCCGCCTTGAGTCCCAAAACCACTGCTGCCATTTTTCCAAGAACTTTCCTCATCATCTGTAACACATTATCGGAAGATGTCCACACACACACTAGGCAGAATAGTACTCATCAGATCATATGCAAAGACTATATGGGCAAAACTATGTGGCCTACCATCCATCACACCCATATGTAGGAATTCCCCATACTGCTGCCACAAAGTTGGAAGCACATAATGGTATAGGATGCAGCATTAAAACTTCCCTTCACTTGAACCAAATGGTTCAAACATGTTTCAGCCTGACAATGCCCTCTACACAATGCAAGGTGTATTAGAGAGAGTTCCCAAAGAAAACCACTACCACCACTAAACAGGTGTCCACATACTTTTGGCACCCATGATGTTCATAGGTGTCATCATATTGGATTATATAGCTAAATATAAAAATGTATGACAATAGAAACCTCCACCCATGCACAACGCATATTGTAATTGATAATATTCACTTCTGCCTACCGTTGGTGCTGCTTTTGAAGCCGTTTTGTTGGCTCCCACTGTTCCACGAGTTCCCTGATAATTTTAAATTCATAATGCACAAATGTCAAACGCACAAACGAAGCTACACACATATACAGACACACATATATACATACATACATATATACACATACATATATA
>JAOVVG010000009.1:2898233-2909562 GCA_028566375.1 Leptodoras nelsoni
CCCACCCGGGGATCGAACCCGGGTCCTTCTTGCTGTGAGGCGACAGCGCTATCCACTGCGCCACCATGCCGCCCCCTTTTATGTTTGACTCATTTATTTATTTAGTCAGACTTTTGTCAGTCTGTCAGTAATAAAACAAGACAGGGTGTGTCATTAGGGGCAAATAATCAATGATGCCTTTAAGGCTTGATACTAAGGAAAGATATTGTTATCACCCTGAAGAATATTTGTATTTTTATAATAGTGTTTTATCCGTCTTCTACCATAGTCATCACTGTAATAAGTATAAACCTGTGGTTTGAATTAGAGTTAGAGAAAATGAATGTTACAGCTGCTCTTATAGGAAATGAATCACCAGCTTCTGACCAATCAGATTTGAGAATTCAATGCGCTGGCGTATAAAATAATAGACTTCCATTTAAATGGGCTGCACTTATTTTTCTTGCATTGTTCTACAACCAATAGGCCAAGCAGAAATGTCAGCACAAAGCCTTCTTCATAATACAGCAGCTGCTTATGTCTGTTAATCAGTAAAAAGACAGTATTATTATGCAGTATAGTGATCCAAGCTGAACTAAGACTAATAAGACTAAAAACTAAGACTAAGGATACATTTTTGTTCTGAAGTGTTCAAAGACATCTTTCATCACATCAGGTTGAGAATGAGGACATGTGTGTGACAGGAGATGGGGTATTTGTGTGTCAGGCTGAAACGTTTCACTTCTTGTTTGGTAAATGTAAATGAAAAGAGAATTATTTTTAATCTTCTGGCACTAGCACAAAATACCTTTTTTGGGCTTGACCGTTTTAGCCTCCTCCTGCTCGAGCCGTGCTTCTCTCTCTTTCCACCTGCGAACCTGTTCTTCTCTCATTTTAATGAAGAGAATCTGCTTCTGCTCTTCGTTCAGCTCGGCCAGCAGCGCCGGCTCGATGAACATGTCGTTGAGGATCTGCTGCAGCATGGTTATCGTCCTGTATCCTTCGTCTTAGGCGGAAACGTTCTTCATGTGTTTAAAAGTTCAGCAGTGAATCGTGGATTCCACGCTGTGATCTCTCAAGCGACTGCATTTAAAAAAAAGAACACTATAAGTTATGATATTGTTAGAAAGTAAGATGCAAGGATCTACTTTTTCAGGCACTCCGACACTTCACCTGCACAGTGAAGGTAGATATTTTGCAGGTCAGAATCTTTCACTACAACCAAGTCTTATCTGTTTGCTCATTCCAGTGTGCAATTCCAGTGTGGTAAGCTGGTTTTAGCAGGAAGAAACCTACACAGTCCCACAGGCAAAAAACACAGAACACTGGTTATGCAATTCAACATGAGCCATACCTAAAATACCAAAATGCCATACCTAGTTCATTTTATTTATTTTATTTCAGTGTCATTTATGCATTCATCTTCATCTGAGCCTATCCTGGGAAAGGCATGAGGTGGGAATATACCCTGGATGAGATGCCAGTTAATCACAGAACCTACGAAGATTTCATTATAATTCAGTGGATATTACATTTTTGTCCATACTCTAATCAGGTTCTTCATAATTTGAGCTGGCTCTCTGTGATCTCAGGGCACCATCCACACAAATGTAGACACCACACAAATTAAGATAGCCAGTCCACCTTACCCGGCATGTGTTTGGGAGATGGAAGAAAACCCAAGAAAGTGGAGGAAACCCACATGCACACAGGAAGCAAGTGAACCTCTGTGATAATGTGACTGTAATCTGAGCTCAGGATTGAAGCAATGACAAAGTCCTTCACCGTCTGTCAGATTTAAAAATATATATTTTATACTTTTTAAAATGATTTCATTAAACCAATCAATTAAAGATTTTCGATAATTGGAATACTTTATTACTACGTGTGCATACACTGATTAGCCATAACATTATATATAACTACCCTAACCATTGTATATAACCACCATAACTACCTCCTTGTATCTACACTCCATTTTGTCCATTATATCAGCTCCACTGAGCGTACAGATGCACATTGCAGTTGTATAGATACAGACTGTAGTCCACTTTGTTAGCCTCCTTTTATGCTGTTTTTCAGTTGTCAGGACCCCCACAGGACCCCCACAGGGCAGGTATTATTTGGGTAGTGGATGATTCTCAGCACTACAGTGACTCTGATGTGGTTGTGGTGTTGTAGTGTGTGTTGTGCTGGTATGATTGGATGAGAAACAGCAGTGCTGCTAGAGTTTCTAAACACTGTGTCCACTCACTGTCCACTCTATTAGACACACCTATCTAGTTGCTCCACCTTGTAGATGTAAAGTCAGAGATAGTAGCTCATCTGTTGCTGCACAGTTTGTGTTAGTCATCCTCTAGTCCTTCATCAGTGCTCACAGGATGCTGCCCACAGGACACTGTTGGCTGGATATGTTTGGTTGGTGGACTATTCTCAGTCCAGCAGTGACACTGAGGGGTTTAAAACTTCGTCTGATCCAATCATACCAGTACAGCACACACTAACACACCACCACCACATCAGTCACTGCAGTGCTGACAATCATCCACCACCCAAATAATACCTGTTCTGTGGTGCTCCTGAAGGGACTACAGTCTCTATCTGTAAAACTACAAAATGCACCTGTATGGTCAGTGGACACATGTATGTTTTAAGTATGTGTTTGTTTGTTTATCCTGTACCTGTTTTGTGTATCTATCTATCTATCTATCTATCTATCTATCTATCTATCTATCTATCATAAATTATTTTATTCAACAACAATATTACTACTACTACTACTACTACTACTACTAGTAACAAAATCTCCATAACATAATAAACACACACTCACCTATTTGAAAGCACGTCAGTAAATCCACAGATTGTAAAGTTCCACACAGCACACATTCCTGATTTATGACAGAGTGATGATCTCCTCTAGTCACCGAAGGTTTTCCAAATTGTAAAATGATTAGAAAGCAATCTCGAGTGTATTAGAAACACTGTAGTTGTCGCCTGTAGGTTGGGCCAGGTCCTCAGAGAAGTTTCCACCCACATAGGAATAACCCTTTCATTGTGTTATGGGTGTAATAGTGCAGGAGCACAGCGCCTCCTACAGACCTGCTGGTAAAAAAGCAGTTCTTATTTCACATTTTCACCGAATACAGTCTCTTGATTATATTTAATACTGTAGCTAAATCTATATAGGGTTATATAGACTACTTGTGAACATCTATTGCTTTTTACACATTTGTAACCTATATTACATTAAAACTAACACAGATTTACATATATTAAACTTTTGTAAGACTTTGTATTGTAGGACTAGATGAACAACTACTATCTTTTAGTGATGGATTATCTTTTATTAAACAACATAAGCAGCAGCAGCAACAACAACAACAATAATAATCATAATAAATGTTCCCAGTGTTCCTGGGATAGACTACAGGTCCACTACGACCCTGAGCAGGATAAATGTTTACTGATGTTAAATGATGGATTAATAATAATAATAATAATAATAATAATAATAATAATAATAATAATAATAATAATTTGGAATAAAAACACACTGGAAAAATAATTAATCTGAGAATCTAAGAATCATTTACAATCCCCACTTCCAGAAAAGTTGGGACACTTTATAAAAATGCAATAAAACCTAAAAACTGTAATTTGTTAAATTGCTTGAAGTTTTATTTAACTGCTAAAAGTACAAAGAAAAAGTGTCAGTGTTTTTAATCTGTTTAAAAGCTAACTGTATTTTGATATATAAATAGATAATATATAATAGAATAATATATATATAAATAAATATATAATAGAATGTGATGCCTGCAACATACTCAAAAAAGTTGGGACAGAGGCAAAATTAAACTGAAAAGGTTATGCAAGTAAACTGTAACAGGTGGTAACAGGTGAGGTCATCAAGACTGAATATAAAAGGAGCATCCACCAAAGATTTAGTCTTTGCAAGCAAGGATGGGTCGTAGTTCACCACTTTGTGCCAAACTTCATGACAGAATGGTCAGTCAGTTCAAATACAATGTTTTAAGTGCAAGACTGCAAAGAATTTAGATTAATAATTACAATAATTCATAATATCATGAAATGATTCAGGGAGTCAGGTGAAATCGATGTGTGAAGGTTTTGGTGAGAAACCGCATGGCTTGACTGCCCTGCCTGTAGTCCATGGACGGTTGAGCAGCTTAGGTAAAAAAAATTCCACTTGCAAAACTGCAACAAGTATTATCTTCAATTCCTAAATGATTAAAAAGTGTAATTAAAAGAAAAGATGATGTGATCCAGCGGTAAACATGGCTCTGTCCTTTTTTTGAGTGTTGCATGCATCAATTTCTAAATTTGTTTATATTTTTTTTAGCTTTGTCCTTTTGTCTATTAAAAAGGTTTGAGTGAATTAAGAAATTACAGAGTCAGTTTTTATTGCAGTTTTAGAAAGTGTCCCAACTTTTCTGGAAATGGGGTTTGGGGTTTCTAATCTAATTAATTTAATTCATAACCAAAGCCAAAACTGTCTAAATGTCAACATACCACATACAAGGTTTGCTCATGTCAACATTTCAGAGAAGACAGAGTGGATCTGAACGACTTCGCAGAAATTCCTGTAGTACAACATAGAAAAGAAATAGCCCAGTAATGACGTCTGCTTTGTAATGTGGATTGGTTAGTTTCCAGTGTGTGTCAACAGTCTGTCAACACATCTTTTACACTTCCTGTTGCTGTGTTTAAAAAAAAAGCAAGACTAACAGGTATATCAGTGATGCATGCAGAACATTCCTGTAGTCTTGCTGGGGTTCACATGTACACTAGATGGCACTTGTATTACACTTTCACAGAAAATCATTCAAGTTTCTGCAGCAGAAATGAGGTCACATGGTTTTAATCAGTAAACCCCAACCAGAAATAGTCTATTTCATGATTTGGTGATTATTCAAGCATGGTCTGTGTCTGAAAGTAAAAGCTACGAGCTAAAAGTGACATCACTACTACATTCTCTATAAGCCTTCGACCCACAGTTTCTGTGCCAGGTTTAATAGTCATTGGTATTCAGTTAAAGCCCAAAATGTCCTCAGGTTTTCTTTTCTCCACAGAACTGTTTGTCCTACCTTTGTACCCCCTGTTCTCTCTTGTTTACATTTCGTGGACTCTGACTAGAGGGACTTGGTGACTCAGACTTTTCTAAACAAGTCTGTAAAATCATTCCATGACTTCAATTTCCCATCACGACTTCATTTTCTGGCTTTGATTGTGTGCATTCTGATCGTTTTCAGCTAGAGTCTGGTTAGAGATGATTACTAGAACCAGGATTAGAGCCAAGATGATCGTACTGATGAGGAACTTTAATGTACGTTTTATATTCTACACAATAAACCAGTGTATACTGGCTTAAGTAATTAAGCCATGGAACTTGTTTCAAAACCCAAAAGGTATTTTAGAAGTTGTTCCAGAAGTGGCTATGTATGTGTCTCTTATCAGGGAGAATAACATGGTGCACCTGGCACCATAAATTACATTTCTTTTTAATTTGGACATGTTCACAAGCCACTTAGAAGTTGTTTTTTGTGGCACAAAATGAGCCTTTACATAAATTACACAGCATTGCTGTCATTGCATTCTGCACCTACTGCCCCCTGTATTACAAGCACATGTAGACTATTTATTATATATATCACTGAGGTGAGCAACAGTGTTGTTATAAAGCTGGGCTCAGAATACAAGGTCAGTTAAGATATGGCACCCCTGGATCAGATTGAGTTCAAGAGTCCAGCAGTGGCAGCTTTGAACCCCCAACTTTCTGATCATTAACCCAGAGCCTGAACCACTGAGTCACCACTGCTATGCCTGATGCATATGTATCAAATCAACAATACCCACTAAGATGCCACTACCCAAATTGTCCACCACCCAAGTAATATTTGGTCAGCAGTGGTCCTTTTGTTATGGTCCTTCCCCCTACAAAATTACATAAATGTTGGGTTTTATACAAGCTGTGAGTTTGTGGGAAAACCCACTGTATGTTGTTGTGGCTGAATATTCTTTAACATCTCTATTTTCATATATTTTATTCACTCACTCATTATTAGTAAGCACTTTGTTCTGTTCAGGGTTGTAGTGAATCCAAAGCCTATCCATGGAACACTGTGTGGGAGGCAGGAATACACCCTGAATGGGACACCAGTCCATCATAGGTCACATATTCACACACTCGTTCACCACTAGGCCCAGTCTTAAATAAGTCAATACACCTACTGGCATGGTTTTGGGAGGTGAGTGGCAAGCAGAGAACCCAGAGGAGAACCACATGGACAATGGGAGAACATCAAAGTCAAAGTCAAAGTTTATTTGTTACATACATGGTCATGCAAGGTACAACATGCAGTGAAATGCTTCAGTAAGCTGAGTTCATGATCAAACCCAGGACCATGGAACTGTGAGGCAGAAATCATGCTCACTGGGGGATGTTCAGCCATGCCACCCAGATACTGTTTTTAGGTTCTGTTTCTAATCCTGACTGCACTGTCTGCCTGTAAAAGTTGAGTAAGGAGCCAGTTTAACAAAGGCAATGGTAAATATAGTCAGTTTGCCGAAAGATTACTGAAACCTTGCGAGTTAGGTGTGATTGCCTCACACAGTAAAAGTTGAAATGCACTGTAAAAAAGCCAATATGTCACCGTCAGTTTCAAGAGAGCATATTATACATAGGTTTCAATACATACTTCTGTTGCTTTAGGTAAATTGGAAGTTAAAGTTCATTGAACTTAAAGTGAATTTAAAGTTTGAATTATGTTGAGTGAGCATGAGCAATTCACATCCAAAACAAAATGATCACATGATCCAAAAAAAAATCTCATGAGGATGTTGGAGAGAAGAAATAACTATAGTTTTAACGTAACTTGATTAATGACAATGAAGTGAGTAACGTCAGTGGCCTGGGTTTGATCCTGAGCTCCAGTGAGAACATGGGGTTTGGTTTTATTCCAGGTTTAAAGAAAAAGTTATGTTGAATGTACGAAACAAATTGGGATAATATAACTCACATGTATGTTCACATGTACATGTTTTAATTTAATCCCACCCCCTCCTACCCCCCTCTCCTTCCCACCCAGTATGAATACAAGCCTAATCATTTCCCTTTGTGTCTTCAATGCACTTGGGCCCCCATATCATCATCCAAACCCTACCCTGCTTACACATTCTGTCCAGATGAGAGCAGCCACAGTTTTAAGATTTAGTTTTAAATGGCCTAATAAAAAGACATTAATAAGAAGAAATCTAGACAACAAGAGCATTGCAATACTCAGTGATTATTTCCCCAGCGATGTTAGCGTGAGCTGAGATTAATGGAATGAAGAGATATCAAGGCTCATGTTTAGCCGTTGATGTAGCAGAAACATTTCAGTGGAATTCAAATTAAGCCTTTAAATGTGATTTTGTCCTTTTACACTTTTGGAGGTAACCATACTGTAAGCCTGTAGTAAAACTATATATAGAAGAAAATGTCAAAATATAGCTATGTAAAGGGTTTTCCCAGGTTTCTACACATATTCAGGATATTATTTCATCTTTCATGGGAAACCTCATACACACACACACACACACACACACACACACACAGACGCACTCACGCTGCTTTCTCAGCATGACTTTTTGCCAGTCTTACATGACCAAGATGCCAACATCTGCTCAGTAGGGAAAAGGATCCACAGACTGTCTTGTTAATTCACTGTTTGTGTACAAAACCTGGAGTTCAGAATGATACTGCGCATTAACTCAAAGGCAATAATTATTTCCTGCTCTGCGCTGGAAGGGAACTCTATAATTTGCCCGTGTTTATGCGACTGCATGATCGTATCTCTGTGGTGCTTCAGTTCATCTTGGTTTGTGTATCAGGGGTGTGACCCGTGATGGTTTGTGCACTGCTCTACCCAAGAGACAAGCGATTTTAGAAGTTTATAGTGCAGATGTAACTCACAGGAGAGAGGGTTTTATATTTATTCAACATTATTGGCTTTGTACAGTTAATCCAGGAGGTGCTTTTAGATAGTCTGACCTCATCATGGATGTCCTCCATTTTGGATTGGAGTGCACAGCACACTCTGTTCACAGCTGTGCGTAAAACATTTATGGAGCTGGATTCAGTTCTTGACTCGTATATATTCCTCATAAATATAATAAAGCATCTTAATAGCATTTAATGGAAGATTATATTGCACTAACTAGCACAAATCTGTGATCCATCCACTTTAGGAAGATTTGTTGCATGTGTGTGTGTGTGTGTGTGTGCACATGTGAAAGACAGAGAGAGACAGAGAGTGGTTTATTACTAATTCTAGCATTATTTTTACCCAGCATGTTTTACCTTTTTGGTTATGTTCATTATTTTTGTCATGTTAGTTATTTTTGGTTATTTGTCTGGCTCTATCAAAATTTAAAAGCACTTGGCTCCTCAATTTGTTGTTTTTTCTTTATATCGCCCTTAAACTTGAAAACTAGATCCGCAGGTAATGTTGTTAGTTAAATTAAAAAAAGGGGATGGCCCATAACCACGTTGAATGCCTAGAGGAAAGTGTATTTTGGATGCAAAGCAGAGCATTAGGTCAGAATTTATGATTCACTCATTGTGCAGGTGCAAGTCATTGAATGTGGTCTCAAAGCGTCATATTACAACATTACAATGTTCCTTTTATAACTCAACATTTATGCTTAGTGCTGTATATATAGGCCTAGCAACAGACTTTCCAGCCACATTTCATCAAAGCTTGCCGACTTGTAAAAACACGCCTGTGTGCCACCTTTGTCTTTTCCTTTCCCTCTGCAATTCTTTTCTGAAATGGCTCTCTGTTATGTCTCAGGATCTCACTAATCTCCAGTGTTTACATAAGAACAAGCGGCCCTATCGAGAGAGGCCTGAGATCAGAGAGCATTAGTGTGTATTAATGCCAGGGTCAAGCAGTTGGAGTGGAAGGTTGAGTCCATTGACATAACTTAGTGGTGTAAAGCTCTGCTGTGAGCGAGGAGGAGCGAGGGTGGACATAAGGCCTTTCCTGTGTGTCATGCTCTCTCTCACCCTGAGGGACAGTAAATAGGACCTCTGTTTGGCAGCTCATGTGCGCGTCCATACGTTCTGTGTTTATGCTCTGGGAGAAGTTAGTGACACAGGAAGCTGTTGTTTCTGGGATGCTATCTAAAATAGATGGTAAAAGCAGCAGTGTCTTGGATTTGATATAAGAAGCTCATTAGAAAGGGTTAGACGATAAAGTCCAGAGCTGAAAAGAAATTGAGTAAACTTGTAATTAAGTGTTGAAGAAACTTCTACCATGAAAGACATCATACATGTTTATATTTAGTGATTCTGGTGCTAATTTGTTGGTTAGTGTTGCCTTTTGTGTTATTCTTCTGAGAAGTTATCAGTTGGGAGTCATGCTGATGTCACTACAGAAATAGTGTAGATGTTTGTGCAAATGCTGCACACAGTCAGTAACTAGGTTTGGCTAGTTAGTGATCTACAAGATAACTTAACATAACTTTCGACCTCCTTGCCTTCCACTAATTTGAACTAAAAGAGACATAAAACTATAAAAGGGAAGTAAAACCATTGACCTTAAGCACATGCATGGGCACGTGGATGCTCGTAGATCCTGAAAAAAGAAACACATTTAATGCGGGTAAGCATCTTTTCACTCATATCAGTGTGAGACAAATCTGGTCTGATTCACAGTCAGCCTCTGCGCAGGCACTGAACAAAGCCCCTTTCAGACCCCCCTCTGTTTTGACTGGATCGTAGCCACCAACCCACACAGAGCTGTAATTAGGCTGACCTCAGGGCCACAGTCAACATCTGGCTCCTCCGCTGCCCATCAGCATGGCTAAAGTGATTGCTTTAATGCACTAACTGCATATCACTTCCATTCAATATCAGGCATGATACACTGACACACTTTCTTTCAGTTCTCCATTTTCTTTTGCCACTGTACATATTGTTTGGATTCTGCTTTTTGCTTCTGTTGCTTTTACTGCATTTTGAACTGCATTCTGGTGTTAATGCTTCATGTCTCCAGGGTTCAGTCCTGAGCTTGGGTTTTTGTCTGCCTTGTTTGCGTAGGTTTTGTCTGGGTTGTCTGGTTTCCTCCCACCTCCCAAAATTGTGGATAGATGTGAATTAGTGTGTGCGTCTTGTCCTGAAACGGACTGGTGTATTCCAGGGTGTATTCCCAGTGTTCCCAGAATAGGCTCTAATCAACCCTAACCAAAGATAAAGCACTTACCGAAGATGAATGAATGAAAATGAATCTATGAGCTACATAGTTTCCAGACCTTATTTAACCTCCTAACATTGTAGCTACTTCTTCTTCTTCTTCTTCAACCATATTCCTCTTGAGTTTAAAAGGCTAACATAAGCCAGATATTAAAAATGTATTATCATCCTGAACAATGTTCAAATACTATAAAACAATCCCTGAATAGAATTATATATGAACTATAACTGGAATCCATCATTGTGTGATTTTTGTATATGTTAAAAAACAGGTCTTTCTTTCAATGCCTTGAAAAGAACGTCAGTCACACTGACCTATCGTGATCCAAGACAGGGTGAAATCATCAGTAGGGAGTCAGTGTGTGTTTCTGCAAACAGGAAGCTTCTGGGGTGACTGCTTTATTGCAACACAATCAGCTTTTCTGTTCACACTGTATGTCAGGTTCCACCTTTTGCATGGTCAAGTATGAAATGTTGCATGTTGAATAAACCCCATGATGCACAGCCACTCCTTTAAATATAAAATATGAATCACTTGACCCACTTCTCTTTCTCTGTTTCTCTCTCTCTCTCACACACACACTTTCTATCTCTCTCTTTCTCTCTCTTGTCAAAATTAGCACTGCCCTCAAATATTTAGAACAGATAGAAAATTAGATTGTCCTCATTTTCTATTTCAGAAAAGCTGGTCAGGTCTGAGGTCGGCCAGGATGAGGTTCTGTGAAACGTGTGCGTGTGCATTGTAGTTGTCTGTATAGCTGACATGTTAGTCAGACTGTATTAAAAAATACAGAATGAAACAATACATATTTACACAGAACACAATGACTGTTGACATCTGATTTACCAAAAGAGTAATACATTTAACATTACCTGTTAAATCAGCTAACCCTAACCTTAAACCCAGTATATTAGTATATACAGGGGTTAGACAATGAAATTGAAACACCTGTCATTTTAGACCACAATATTGTATTAGTATGGTGTAGGGCCTCCTATTGTGGCCAATACGGTGTCAATTCATCTTGGGAATGACATATACAAGTCCTGCACAGTGGTCAGAGGGATTTTAAGCCATTCTTCTTGCAG
>JAOVVG010000009.1:3100464-3112181 GCA_028566375.1 Leptodoras nelsoni
CACTCACACCAGTACAACACACACTAACACACCACCACCACATCAGTGTCACTGCAGTGCTGAGAATGTTCCACCACTCAAATAGTACTTGATCTGTGCTGGCCCTGTGGGGGTCCTGACCATTAGAGAACAGAGTAAACATGTGGATTTGTCCAACCACTGATTCAACCTAGTTAAGGGTTTCCAACTGACAATTCTTGATCTACTTGTGATTCTGCCCAACAATGTGCTTTCCCCAACCAGTGATAATGCCCAACATGGGGTTTTCCCCACTAGGGATTCTGCCTAATCCAAATGGTGTTGGCTAAACTAGGACTTCTGTCCAACATGGGGCTTTTACCCTCCATGGAGTTTTCCAACCTTTCCAACATGAAACAGCTTGAAACAGCAGCACAGTGTGATAGGGCTTGTTTGCAAATTAATGTGTGCTTTGTCACAAAGGTAATTCAGAGTGTAGCTGTCTGAGGCATCCGACAGATGATAGCCAATTGGGTCAAGGTGTTCAGTGATTACTTAAAGTGGAGAGAACAGCAGGAATGTTGAAATAACAACAGTACACGAACTGCAGCAAAGCACATGTCTGGACATGTTTATGACACCAGTGAAACTCTATCAGGGAAATGCAGACGTCAGTGTACTAAAGATCTCTCGGTACAGAGAACACTGTGGCATCTGGCAAATCCTTATAGTAAAAGTGAAACTAGTGGGAAGTTCTTAATTAGGCTTTTTGGCACCACATATGTGTTATTCACAGGATTATTTATACTATGTATGTTGTAATCTCTATATTCAAAGGCAAAGTATTCAAACATCCAATCCTAATTTCAACAGATTTAAAATAACGGACGCAATAGAAACAGAATACCTCCAAACACTTCAAACCAGACAGCATGTTTAGTATTCACACAATACTAGATGAACATGGAGAGTTCTTTAATGAAATATAGAAGAGTAGAGAGACCTGCAAGTCGGTGACTTCTGCAATGGGTCTGACTGACATCTGTGAGCATGCACATTTAGTGCAATACATGCCTGCAATTGTCCTTTTGTGTGTCCATGCAATTATCTTAACTGTGGTTTATTTTGTATTTCTCTTGCATTTGTACTGTAGTTGAACAGTGTATTCATAATCGACCACGCCGACACAGAGACCCAGTAAGAATCAACAATATCAGTTTGCATGTTATTTATAAGGAAAAAGAAAAAAAATGAAAATAAGCAGTCTTCTTTGCAAACATTCAATATTTTGTGTATTATTAGATATTGTCATGTCACACGTGTATCAGTGGTGAGATGGATACAAATCGTTAAGGAAGTGGGCTGAAAACACAAACCTTGCTGTAATCATTTTACATAAATGAAAGAACCCAAGCTGCTGGAGGTATATTTACACAGACAGGCGTATCTGACAGACACTCCATGGTTTGAAAGCAATGCATCATGGGGTATTCTCAAGAGGCGTTCTGCGGTTAAATGTTTTCGATGATATAACCATACACAAATAATATAATCAGCTGTAAATTTATTTATATTGCGTGTTACACTAGGCCTCCAACATAAAAAAAAAAATCATGTGGGAATATAATGGAATGGTGAAAAAGTGAAACATAGTCTTACATATACTGATTTTGTTTTATATATATATATTCAAAGGTATATTTTCAACACTATTAAAATATAGACTATATTTGTCAGACTATAGAAGGCCAAAGTAATAAATAAATAAATAAATAAATAATAGACAAAAAATAAATACTATAAAATGCAGAATGTAAATGGGTCAGTTTTTGTGATGGCTTTTTTGATTATCTCAGGAAGAAAAAAAAAAAAGAAATAAGAAATAGTCATGGTACGGTATTCTGCAGAAACGATTAAGCAGTCAATTGTCTATCCAGTTCGGAAAAAATGACTTGTTTTAGAGTGTGTTTTTTTTAATTAAAAAGCTATAAATTGAATTAGATGAATATTATTTAAGACTTTCTGGCTCCTGACACACTAAATAGGTACAATACAGAGATTTATAAAGTGTAGTAGTATTGAGAGGCATTTTATCCACCGTTCAGCTTCATAAGTCAGTGTCTGCGTTTGTTGTTTGTTGCGATGTGTTTTTTTTTTTTTTTGTCTGGCATCATTTTTTAGGCTGCAAAATACAGTTCAGCAAGTGAACCTGTTACACAAGTGATCACATCTGTAAAATGAAATAACACAACAGACACTTTAGAAATAATATAACATTGTACAAGAATATTGATGGGTGAATGCTTACATTTTCTGGCATTTACTTTACAATGAGTAGCCCAGTTCTTATATTGGTGCTGCACCTTCCCCACAATGCATTACTGTGAAGCCAACGGATGTGTTTAAGTACTGATATAGTGAGCCATATATTCATTCAGTAACAGGCAAATTCAACTGGCTTGATTCCCAATTACTGAATCGGATTTCTAGTGCTGAGCTTTAACCTTGTTACCAGCTGAGAAAGAAGGAACCAACAGTAACTAATATTAATCAGATCAGTTTTTGAAACTCCATTTGCTGATTACGGTTTGGAGCAGTGCTGAATGCTGGCTCAAGGTCATGAATATATAGCTCAGTGTCATAATGCAGTTTCCTTTAGTTCTCCATGCTGAAATTAAAGGCACCATTGATATTGTTTCTGCCTTTGAAATACTGAGACCATATATACATACATATATATAACAAATGGCACTTTTTTCAAGAAGCAAACACATTATATACACATTTAATTTATAAAAGACTTTTTTGCACTACATAACTAAAATAAAAGTTATTTTTTTATTTCCCTCAAATACTTAATTTATAGAAAATAAATGTTTAGTGTTTACTCTTAGTATCTTACAAGTATCCTTTTACTTCTTTTTTTTTTTCTAGGGTATGTTTACTTTTAGACAGCAATTGGATCTTGGTTAGCCATTACGCTGGCTAGTCTGCTCTGCAGATCGTCTTGTGTGGAGAGGCGCAGTGCGGCGTTAGTCCTGCTGCTGTCTACTAGCTCCAGCCCCAGCACAGTCATACCTGCGACCCCAGCATTCTGTAGGAGGAACGGTGTGTCCTCGGCCATGCGCTCTTCCTCTGCCTCGCTCTCTGAGCTGCTGCTTTCAGAGCTGCTTCCACTCTGCCCGTCCTGACTGTTCTGAGATCCAGCTTTTGTTCTTTTAGAATTGTGCATGGTCGTGGGGCTGTGAGGGGCAGATGCGGGTGGGACACAGGGTATGGAGTTGTCCTCTTGCAAGCTCTCGTCCTCATGAATGTGCAGCGGGCTGGGTGGGGGGCTCATCTCGTCCAGGCCGTGGTTGTAGTGGGCTGAGTTGCGGAGCTGCTGAGCTCGGCTGGGCTCTGATTTCTCTCTGAGAGGTGGGGGTGTGAGGAACAGCAAAGGGCGTTCCTCCTCACCTGATGGACTCATCGCCATGGAAGGAATAGATGTTGCCAAGCTGGGGAGAGGTGCTGACATTTCAGAGGGAGGAGAGGAGGGTGATGCTGGGGAAAGCAGCTTCACAGGAGAGAGGCGTGTCGGTGTTGTCATGGTTGAAACATACCTTATATAAAGAGGAGGAAACTCAGTTGTATGAATAACGCAACATGTTGCTGGTAGAAGAAGCTTAAAAATAGTTTAGTGTTGTTAAGTGTTAAATAACATAAAAAGCCCAAAATGTCAGTGTTGGGCTGACTTTACCTCTCACTATATGGAGAGTCTTTGTGGGAATCTGTTGTTTCTCTGGAGTTTTTGACATCTCGGGCTCCTCCGGTGGCATTTAGACGCCCGCGGTGGCTCGGAGTGCCATTCCGGCTGTTTTGTACCCCGGAGATTGCACGACTGTCAGACACCACACTGTCTGGCTTTTTGTTACTCCAACTGTAACGTCACAGAGAAAAACAATCATAATCGAAACTAGTGCAATTTGTTGTTCAAAGACAAAACCCGATGCTCGATAGCTCTTAATATTCAAGACTGTTACACAATCTACCAAGACATGAATGACCTCTAAATCACAGTTTGCCTCCTGACATCAGTCATTTAATTAATTCCAAACTAATTTCCTTCTTCTGGATAGAAATCAGCATTATTCATATCATCTAACATTCTACTGTCCAATGCTTTACCCATACTAGTTTAATATAGTTTAGTATAAAGCCCCGTTTTTCAGTCTCTGGTCTGTCTCTCAGAAAGGAAGAGGGTGCTGTACCCCTGGCTGAGACTAGCAGTGATAGCGGTGCAAGGCTGAGTCGGCGATGTGTACTGGCTCAAGGTAAATGAAGTTTCTGTTTCCTTCTCGATCACATGCTGAGCAGGGACGCTGTTTTTCGATGCATACTGCTGAAATGAGAAGAAATCGACAGACTGTGAGTACACATGACAAGAACATTTTCAGTTTGTATGCACATTGTACTTAAAGTAATCCACCAGCACTTACTAAAGGAATCCAATAGTTTTGTTTAGTTTCTTGTTACACTACAGACTTCTGAATGTCATGCTGACTAGATTTCATTGAGGCCTTGCTGGGTGCAACCACTTACATTAATAAGCTGCAGGCTTTGCGGTGGTTGCTGGAGGTTTTCGGGGTACTGTTGGCCATTGCCTATATCAGCCATGGCGTTACGCTTTCGTAAACTCTGCCTTAAGCGATCATGCAGCTTTTGCCTCTGTTTCCTGCTCAACGAACAAACACAAATCTGTTTAAAACCATCTCTATGCCTTATGTCACAATATTTGAAACATTCATAAAATGCACACCACACAAAGCCAACATTTAAATATCAGTGGCAAATGGAATTACTTTGTTTTGCAGTAGGCCACCACACACATGATGCCAACCACTAGGAGAGCAATGCAGATGCCTGTTATTGTTAAAATGCGTTTCTGATACAGCTCCTCAGCTTCTGGAAGACAGGACAAATCTTTATTTTAACACCCCCACAATAACGATTGTAAAATAAGGTTGTATTTAGCCTAGAGGATTTGAGCAAATGAATTAAGGTTACATGAATTTATTTGCTCAAATCTCACAAAGACTGTATGTTTTACTGGTTTGTTCGATTAGTAGATTGGGACTGCATCTAGATACAAACTGAGATCAGGATGCAGTTTTGCTGAATACGATATTAATTAAAAGTGGAATTGATAATCATTGTCATCACTTTACGTACATCCTCTGAAATGCATTCCTATGAATTCCCAGTAAAGCTGGCAACATAGTTAACATACTACTGACACATACATTTTGGTTAATTATGCTGTTTATGGATTAAGATCTTGAGGATGTATTCAATACGACCTCAAGTCTGTGAAATACCTTGTAGTGTCTGCAGAACCAAAGCAGCAGCGACAGAAGGTTTTACAGTTTTTGGTCTTATACTGCTTTAGCTTGCAGATGCTACCACTTTTCCAAACACGCAAGGCTTTAGGAAACAGGACTAAAAGAGCAGCAGCACTTGATCACAGGGCCTTTGGCAGGCTGGTACAATGATACCGTCATATGCTACATGATTCAAATCCTACAGTGTGTGATGGAGCCTTAAACTCTTGCTTTATAGTAACAAAAACATCAAAAGAGTCAGAAATACTCTCTATATAGAGAATGTTTGATGCCCTGTGAGCAAATACTGTTGCTAAAACTCAAAGAGTCCTGGTTAACAATTTATTAGTTCAGTTTATTGGTAGTAAACATCCTCTAACAACAGGCACACGACACAACTGCCATTACTACGTATAGAAAAAAAATGCAGGTACTTTGTTTAAAGGATGGAAGACTAACTGAAGAAACAAAAAAAGAGAAAAAGGAAAAAAGGTTGCAGGATGAGATGGGCTGATGAGAGAATGAGGAGGAGAAAAAAAAAAGATAGGTGGAAGATGTTCAGCATATTTTATGCAACATGCGAAGGTTGGAGGGATGCAAAGGAACAGAGCAAAGCAAAGACTGAAGGGATCTGCACATACAGCATAACCGCAGAGCAATTCAACTAATACTAGAGGGCTCTGTGTGTGTGTGTGTGTGTGTGTGTGTGTGTCTTGAACAGAGCCTGTCAGAGGTCTGCATGAATAATTGAGGATATCCTGTACTGCCATTCAGGCTGCTTGTGCTGATGCGTTCCTGCGTATCAAACACTCTCCAGCACTGATGCAATAATGCAGCCTTTAAGCTTTAAAGGAATGGAAATATTGACTATTCTAAGAGATTGGGATTTAAAGGCCTCATTCTTTGAGCAACTATACTGTTGTGCAAAGAATTAACACAATAATGCAATGTGGAGCGAAATCACATCTGTTATGGCTGTATGATCCCTTCAAGAGCAAAAGGAAACTGGCTATAGAGTTGAAGGAAAAGGCTCAAGCTACTAGTCCTACAAATCTGCAAACTAGAAGGAAGGAACAATTCATACCCATAAATTCAATCCCATGATGTTCTGCCGAGGCAGAAAAGATGACAAAAAGAAAGAAAGTACAGTTGGTTGGAGATTTGAGTGATAATGCTGTAATGATCACTTGGCTAAGCAAATATTTAGACAACTGCAAAGCACTAAGCAACTAGAACCCACACGCCTGTGCGTCTTTCATCTTAACAGTACATTGTCCAGCAATTCAAAGGCATGTATCATTACTGTTTCCAATACATTTCATGGCTGCCTGTCATAAGTTAGTTATGAATTCAGTAAAACAGCATGCACATGCAAACATCACTGTGCTTGCATCGTGACACAGATCGGCCCTATTCTTTGAAACAGGAGCGAAACCTGTGTTATTCCACTGGTAACACCACCACTACATGTCTTTCATGCTGTTAGGGACATGCATCTTTCACTCAAGTATAGTATTTAAACCCTTGAGTGAGATGAAACCATAAGTCACACCAAAATCAAAACCAAAAGCGGTCACGCCTTTCACGACCATGCTATTCATACATGTTAAAATATACACATAGACCCAAAAACATGGAAATTGAATCCTCACCATATATGAAAATATGCACTCACCGACCACCTTATTAAGAACACCTGTACACCTGTTCATTCATGCATTTATCCATTCAGCCAATCACGTACAAGCACAGGCTCAATGAATCTCTACAGCTGAAAACTGGAACCCATCCAGCTGATCTTTGTTCTAGTTTTCAGCTGTCCAGTTTCAGTGAGCCTGTATCCACTCTAACCTCAGATTCCTCTTCTTGGCTGACAGGTGTCAAACCTGATGTGGTCTTCTGCTGTTGTAGCCCATCCACCTCAAGCTTTGATGTGTTGTACATGCTGAGATGCTTTTCTGCTAACCACAGTTTTTAAAGAGTGCCAATTTGATGTTAATGTGGGCTTGCTGTGAGCTCGCACCAATCTGAACCGATCTGTCTTCTGACCGCTCACATCAACAGGGAGTTTTCACCCACAGAGCTGCCACACATTGGATGTTTTTTGTTTTTTGCATCATGCTGTTAAAGGCTAGAGTTTATGTGAAATGTGTCTGAAATACACCAAAAACATGTCACAGTCATAGTCACTCAGGGCACATTTTTCGTCATTCCGTTGCTTACATTTGGTACGAACATGAACTGAAGCTCAGTTTTGTATCTGCATGATTTTATGCACGGCGCTGCTGCCACATGATTGGCTGCTTTGATAACTGCATAAATGAGCAGGCGTACAAGTATTCTACATAATACTTGGTGCGAGTATTTGCATTCATTGAATTGAGTTGTACAGTGTCCATTGTGGAAAGGGGATAGTGTGTTTTTAAAATGTCACATTTTCAGTGATAACAACTAAACAACAAATCAACAACTGTATTCCTGTTCATCGTATTTACTTTTCTCCAGCGGTAAACATGAAGTCGCTAGTTTATTGAAAATCTGCCTGAAGATAAATGATAATGGCACCTGTTTTTTTCCCCCCAATGAGAGCGATTGCTCAGTGAATCACTCTTATGGAAGAACTGCTTCTGTGCCTAGGATTATAGGTCAAGGTGCTAAGCTAAATTAGCTGTAGCTGAAACTAAATGTGCTGTGCACGAAAAATACAGCTCTCCTGCCATGCTGATGGAGCAGATGTTCTTCCTCCATGGCCTCTACCAGACTTCCAGAGTGCTTTGAAGTAGAAAAAGTAGTGCTTTGGCAACATAAAATGGGAAGCCATAAAATAATTACCAACCCAAATTATAAACTGCTGTAGGTGCTGTGCTCAACAAGAAAACAGGGGCAGTTACTATTGATTTTAGCTTCTTAGCACCCACTAGTCATACTGCACTGCTGGTTGTGGTCCAACATCATACTTAGCAATGTGGGGTATGGAGGTAAGAACGGTCAATCCGGACCACTGTTATTTTAGCTTAAGTACTAAATATGGAGGAATGAGTGTGAGCTTAGTAGTCTGCTTCTCCATTTGTGATTGAGCCAGACTTTTCAAAGAGTCAACTTTTAAAGGATTTTTGATTCTTATCACCAAAGAATGTGAATGCAAAGGATTATCTTGGAGTTCAGGCGAGTTAGTAGTCAATCTCAAGTAACACAGCAGCTATCTTACGCCACTCAGCGATGACACAAAAATCCACTACCTCGTTTGACGATATATTCATAAGACCCCACAAATCTTCAAAAAGTTTTGGTGCCAGGGCTTAGCTGCTGTTCACTTAGCTCTAGGTTTTCTCTTCAGCACTGTTTGTTTGTGATTCAACTTTATGGTCTCTGTAGAATCAGAAATATTCTACATTGCATAATTTGGTACTGATTCTTTTATGATAGGTCCAAACTGATTTCTACTTTACAATTGAATTGTAGAGTAGAAATGGAAATGGCCTTATTCCTCTTACCTCTCTGGGAAGGTTGTGGAATTCTTTTGTCAATTATAAAAAAAATGAATAAATGTTACTATCCACGCCATCCCTATTCGGGTTAATATTCCAGCATAACAAAACTAGGTTAAAAAATGCTAAACATGCAAGGAGTAGGTATGGTAAAGGACGTACAACAGAACCCCAAAACAGCACAGAAAACTCCCTGATCTGTCTACCAGGAAAAAATAATGAAGCAATAGGAAATAGCGTTGATTGAGCATGCTTCAATCCAAGCGCAGACAGGAAAAGGAAATAGACGTACTGTAGAAGCTGGCCATTACGTAGTTTTGGCAGCGATCACCAGTAAACTCATTTGGGCACCTGAGAGGGAAACAAAAAAGTCATAGAGAGAAGAGAGAAGAGAGAGAGGAAGTGAGTGGATACCCAAAAGTTCTCCCCGTGCCCATGTGCATTTCTGGTGTTCTCTGCAAAATGTGTCACAAACATTGTCAATGTTTGTTAAAACACACTCTTCCCAACTATTGGCCAAATCACAGTCCCAAAGTAATGTCTTGATTGGGTGAGAATAATTTCCAAGCAATTTCATTGTCCCAAAACAAACAAACAAAAAAAACCCCCAAACCCCCAAATAAATAAATCACTCAAGTGAAGGAGGATTTAACAAATCAGAATGCATGCGAACAAAACCGTATGAGCAACTGGTCCAAATGTCCTCCTATGGAGATGGCCGTAGCCAGTTTTGATGCTTGCTTCAAATTAGCAAGAGATTAGCGGCTTCAACCGGCCTGCGCCACACACATTTCCACACCTGTCCACGTCTACTGGAGGGGACAGATGGACAGTTATGAGTTATGGAGACTGTGATTAGGGAAATGGTAGGAGGAGAGACAAAAGCATAAAACACCAGCTATGCAGCATGCGCTTGGGGAGGTTCAGTGGCTGCACATACGTTCTTGGTTTGAGACTCTGACAGGTTCTTTGATTTCACAGCGGTTCCCTGTGAATCCTGGAAGGCACCTGAGAAAGGAGGTGGGGGTGGTGGGTGAGAGGGGATGAGCACATCGAAAAACTGACACTAAACACAGAACAGAATGTCTAACAGCAAAGCACAGCAATTACATTATAACATTTATAAAAAGTTGTTCGAGATATAGTTAGATAGCCTGAAATCAGACATGGCTGCTTTTAAGGGAATAACTGGTCATGTTGAAAGTTTAGGTGGGCATTAAATGTGAGGTTGGATGCCAAGACCAGAGCTTTTCGGTAGGCCATCTGCTCTCTGATGACAGAGTCTGGCTTTCTAAAGCTCTGATAAAGGGAATCTAGTGGCGTGACTGGCACAGCCTCCGAGTCCTTCCAGCTGTGTCTATTACAGGGTATTAACAGCTGGGACAGCTGAGTCTCTCAGCAGAGGGTGGAAAAGAGAGACCGGGAGAAATAAGAAAGAGAATACCACGTTTGACTGCTGAGAAAGGCTGAGAACGAATACAGTCTGTAATATTTAAAGTCATGGAATTGGGACATGAATATTTAGGAGTACAAGACAAAGTGCTTCTTGAAGCTTCTCCTGAAAATATTTCAAGATGGCTGGCTGCAGGGATTTACCCACAGTGTGCCTTTCTTTACACATCCTCTGTGTCAGGGTTCATCTCCTGACGCATGTGTCAGACTATTGAGATCGCCGCACCCTCTTATCCCTGGAGAATAAGGCTGCCAGCCTGCTTCCGCACAGTATAGACATACAGGGAGATGAAAATGAATGAGAGACAGGCATGCTCTTCTTCTTGTCTTGTCCTGCAGTGTTTGCAGAATGAAAAGACACACGGTAGCAGTGATTTTCTGCTTAGTCACTGAAGTATTTAATATTAAACCCAGTCTCTCAGCAGACTAAACGACATATATTGGAAGGCCACAAGCCAAAGTGTCTCCTTGGCAATGCTAAGCCTCTATGTCCTGCATATCTATAGAGAGAGGCACAGCATGACGCTGCAAGTCATCTGAGCTTCTTCTTAATGATGCTAATGGATCCACATTTTTGCAACTCATTTCAACAGCAGAGTGTCTGAGAAGCTGAGACAACATTCTCCATGTGTATCATGTCTCTGTTGTATATTTCGTTAATATAATGAATGCTAAGTGGTTAATTGGCAATAGATCCGTTTGAAACACTGCTGAGAGGGCCCATAACTTTCACCTGATGTACAGTAAAACAATGTAGAGAGAGGCTAATGAACTATTACTTTTCTATTTCTTATTCACTCATTCATTCACCTGCCCATTCACTCTATAGCATGTCTTTCCAGTTCTTCCTGTTTATACTCCAGTTTGTACTCTCAGACACATCACGCCAAGTTTCAACCTCTGGAATCTTCTTTCCTGCTTGGTGGTGGATTTATTTTATATGGGGGGGCAAGTCATGCCAGCATTTCTGAGTGACTTGCATATCTATGTTTTTCTACTAACAGATTCTGCATTGTGCTAAAATGACATATAAATCATGGAAAGGCCTCTATGGCAACACTTTACATGAAAGTCAGTCATTGGTTGTCTATAAATAACATTATGTGACAAAACATATTCTAAATAATGTGCCGAAAATCTAATACTGAGTGTTTGATGATTCCTTACATGCATACTATTTTTCATCCTTTCTTCTTACCTGCAGAGGGTTTTGGTGTCGTTTTGTGTGACGTGCACAATTAAGCACTCTCCCCCATTCACGCAGTAGGTCTTCTCCGATTCTTTGCAATGCGTCATGTGACTAGACGTCTTGGCTGACGCCGTGGTGCTGGTGGGAGCTAAAGGAAGACATAGAACAATTTAGTGCTCAGACAATATAGACAAGCCCTACGATGGATTAGCACCCTGTCTAGGGTTGGTTCCTGCCCTTGCGCTCAGAGTTGCCGGCTGGGCACCGGCT
>JAOVVG010000009.1:3235403-3247811 GCA_028566375.1 Leptodoras nelsoni
GCCACCAGGCTGGTCCAATTTAGCCATGAAACCTCCCACACTAAAATGACAGGTGTTCCAGTTTCATTGTCCCTGTAGGTCTCCTTTAAAGGTAGTTTCCATGTGTACTAAATTAACATTTACATTTATGGCATTTAGCAGACGCTCTTGTCCAGAGTGACTTGAAATGTGCATAGTTGGTAATATTGGAATATCCACTAGAGCTGGTACACAGGAATTCAAGCTGCTTTGGTCTACTGCTAGAATTTAGCCGTATACTACCTAATAAACATTACAAGTAAAAGTCTCAAACCCCAAGTATTCATAAACTACATAAAACCATCAAAGAACAAGATATAGCCAATAACGTTTGGGAGAATGGAGCTAACATTTTGGGTCAAACATGTCACATCAGAGTGTATTCTCCAGGACAAAACATTATCAGTCAATTCTGAGATGCTGAGGTGGATGCCTATAATTCAAATGACATGAAATGACCCAAATGCAAACAAATTCAGTGTCACTCACATAAGCATCTGTTGCAGCGTATAGTTTCTGCTCCTCTGTGAGCCCAAAGCCATCCCAGTGGCTACAGCGCACATCCTTGTCTTTAAAGAGACGTTTTTTGAACAAGTGCTTCACCAGTCCATCCAGGCTCCATTTCTCAACACATTTCAGCTGAAAAGAAAGAAAAAAAAGAAAAGCAAACAAAGACATCATCTTAGCATTCTCTTTTACAGCAACAGTTCAGGCTCTAACTAGGATTTTCTTTCCCATTTCCAAGATTTTTTAAAAAGATTTTAGCTTTGGCTTTAATGAGTATGAAAAAGCAAATTAATAAAAGGCTTACTTTCTCATTTGCCAACTCAGAGAGCTCTACATAACTCTCCAACTTAATTTCATAATCAGACAGCAGCTTCCACTTATCTCCTTCGACGCCCACCCCAACCTTTTTGATGCTCTCATCCTCCAGAAATGTCTTTAGGCCAGGAGGGAATCCTGCAACAGCACGGAGAGGTGAGTGGGAGGCATCGAGAGCGGTCCGTGATTCATTTCACTGCAAGCATGCAACCTACCTGACATCGACGAGATGTGAAAAAGGTAGCATTTCTCCTCTGAGACGCAAAGCTGAACCAAAGCAACCTTCTTAGTCTTCCCCTTGGTGAAAGACGGAGGCCATTCTAAATCGAAGCCCACAGCCGAGCCAGGCGTCAGAGACGATCTGCGCGGAGAGCAAAAGCACACAGGAGGCACAGCAGGATTGTAACTACCTTGTACAGTAATGTTCAACATTTTCTCTTAAATATGTATGAACATATATAATTTATACAGTGATATAATTCTGAATTAAAATCAACCAAGCTTTCAGGAAGGACTATCTCTACAACGTTTTCCATTATAGTTAAATAATATTACCTTAAATCTTCTGCTAAAAACGAACAATCGTTCTTCTCCTGGCTGTATATAATTCTACCACCAAATTCTAGATAGGGAAGATCATCCTCAATGACATTCTTTATGTAGACACTCTGCGACTGACAGAGAACAGAAAAGAAAACACATAAATATCCATCTCGCGTTTCCAAATAACCAAATAATTCAGATTGAAATCATAACAATAAAGACCGAAACAAGTTCTTGGCAGTTTACGATGTTCTTTCTTACATGCAGATTAGGAATATTTAAATGTTTGAGCTTTGTTTTTATAAACATATTTTCCTAAGTATGTAAAGCGCTTGAATGTAATACCATGCAAATTTGCTCACAATCATTTGGTTAAGCCAAGATGCCTTTCCATTGATCACAAACCAAAACGAAAGCAAAAGAGTTGCAGGAAAACAAGTTGCCATGTGTGTATGCATGTAGGTACACTATATGTACATTAGTGAATTTCTGAGTGTGAGTGTGCTTCACGTCATATTTTGTTTAAACTTTGTTTAGTTTCTGTGCAATGCTTAATTTTTACAATGGTACTACATTTTTACATTTTTCTAATTATACAGTCCAGAAATATCAATTTCACTGAAACGCTTGTTTCTACATTTATGAAACCATTCCTTCATCTGCAGTGATTCATCTGCGTTTTATTAGAGCAGTGGATCCAGAGCCTCTCCCAGGAACACTGTAGTACATACTAGATGGGACACCGGTTCATCACAACACAGCAGATCACAACACAAAAGGCTGGGAATACTACTAATACTACATAATACTATTCACTTGGGAAAATATACTCAGCATAATATGCATTTATCACAAAATGCATACTGTATATTATAGATGGTCCAGCATCCGAGTCTGATCTGGTATATTTTAATAGCGCGGCAGCAAATACGTAATAAACGACAGAGTAAATGACCAGAGGAGTGTCCGAAAGTACACTGAAGTACCAGAAAAACTGGTATATCAGTTAATACTTGGTAGGTCCACCATGGGATCTTGGAGGGAACATTGCACAGTCCTCATGCTGATGTTTGTTGAGGCCCCAGCACTGAAGTCTGATGTGAAAATCCAAACTTTGCTTCTACCTCTGAAATTCTATGACCATCTCACAAGCTCCAACTATTAAACTGTATTGAAAATCACAAAATCATGATAAATCGCCATTCTCACGGTGGAAACAGCTCTAGAAGCTTCCACAGATGTCCATTACTTTAGATGCGCACTGGTGGACACAACCAATGAGATCCATAGGTGGAGTTGCTATGTACTTTGCATAGGCTCCAGTACCAGTATTTCTGTACATGTACAAGTTAAAGTTAATCAAAATCCACTGTTTGTTTGTCTGACAGCTTATCGACTACACACCCAAACTGCACGATACAATAATAATAATAATAATACTATTAATAATTACACTGTATACTATAAGAGATTAAAGTAGCCCATCAATAAAATAAAACAATTCAGCTCACACAACCTTTCCAACATAGAAGCCACAGGGGCAGTTTTCTGTACCACGAAAGGCAAATTTGCCAGCAATAGTCAAATAAGAGAGACAGATGCTCAACATGGAAGGCGGAAGCGTGCCAACAGTTTTCCCTACCGGCAGACGTTGGGTCATGCTGGCTTTTCAAACTAAAACCTATGCAAATAAACTACACAGATGCCACGAGTCTCACTTTGGTCATAAATATAAATTAAAAAAATACAGTGGGCCCTGGGTGAAGCTGTCATGAGGTTTATAAAGGCTTCTCAAACAGACGATCCTAAACCAGGAAACTGATGACGATGACGACGATGATGATGATGAAAACAGTGAAGTTTTGAACACCACAGTCTCACCACATTGTAAGTCGAAAGCTTTAAAAGAAAAACGAGATGGTATGGATTGTTCAGGATGTGTATTTGGTATGGACAGACAGGCTGCAACTTCATATACTAGACAAAAATGGTAGATTTAAAGGGAGCACAAATACAAACACAAACAGAAACAGAAACAAACACATTGCCTGTTTAACGATGAACTTGACGACTGAAGGTAAAATGTGTAAATCTTCAAACCTTGATTTGTCTTTAGGAAATTAAAACAGGATCTGATGTAAACAGTGCTTCAGATTTATTTGAATATGAGCATAGAGATGTACCTGAGGAACAAAATGTATGCAAATAAGAGACTCGGTCATCCAATAGGAAAGCAACACCTTACTGAAAACTAACAGCACAAAGACAACTACACCTGCCAAGGCACACCAAGCTGGACGTCAGGAAACCCTGATTTCATTTTTATTTAAAAAGAAAAAGAAAAGAAAAGCCTGTACCAGCTGGACAACGAAGAAGCCGATTAGCTATGTTCAAGAACTTCAACAGCAGGTCAGTAGAACTCCAGCGTTTTATCTTCTTACCTGAGACTGAACAGCAGCGTCCTGTTTGTTCTTCATCCACCCCGGAAGCGTCCTGTCACCTGTGCTACAATGATCCATAGCTCTAACTGTGCTCCTAAACTACTATACATATATATATATATATACATATACATATATATGTATATAATCAGCACGGGCGATAATACAATCTCGACGTGTTAAAATGTACTGTTAAAAAGTCGGTGTTCAGGATATTCCGTGTTTAATGAATACTGATCCCACGTCTCCACTAGCCCACATGATCCTTGATCACTTTCACGCAGTTTGAAGTCCACTCCATAATATAATCATTAAACTGCGACATCAGAACCCTTTTCCGCCTCATGACACTAACACTTCCTTACAAATAAATACTTCACATATTGGCAACGTAACGTCATTTAATCTGTCTCTTCGATTAACCTGTTTGTTTGTTTGTTTGTTTGTTTTTTATCTATGGACTAAACTATAGACTCAGGTGTGCTCCCTAAACTCCCGCGCCATCCTCTGCATGCGCTTTCGCTCGGCTTTGTTTAGTGATAATAAAAGACAGCGACACCTACAGGCCTGGAGCGGCGCCCCAAAAAAGTTCCCGGGTCCTATACTCCGGCAGTTTAATGCCTTATAATTCATAACAGGTAAAAAGAAATAATAAAAAATAATGCAGAGCTTCACCTGGGGCAAAAAGCGTGAATGAAATGAATGAAATGCCGTTAATATTTCTATTACCGCTCACTTTTTTTTTTAAGAATGTGTGTGTTGAATATATATAAACAAGTAGCTCCCAGCTGTTGATCCTGAGGAGTTATACACGTTCCTCCGGGTTCTCTGGTTTCCTCCAACCTTCCGTAAACATGTTAGGAGGTGGATTAACATATGCTAAATTGCCCTTATGAGCGTACATCACCAGCGACCGACCTAGGTGTATTCCTGCCTCATTCCTGCCAGCACTACCACGACTGTGATCAGGATAAAGTGGTTACTGAGATGAGTGAATCGATCAAATTTATAAATTCTATTCCGCAGTCTGACAATTTTGCATATATTGGTTAGTAAACTGCTAATTCCTAATACACAATAGCAATGTTACATTCAATCTATGAAATGTATGTCCGTTTGTTATTTATTTACCTTATACACAGCTAGTTAACTAATACGTGAGGAATAAAACGTGATAGGGCATGCTGTTATAGAAAAAAATCAATGATGGGGTGGTGTGTTGCTTCATCGTTTCAACGATTAGATGTTTTCTTTGTTCACTGACAAAACATTTAGCTAAATATCCTTTGAACTATCGATGCAATTTTTTAATCTGATTTTTAAATCCATTTATTTTTAGGTTTATATTATTCTGAGTATCTGCCTCATCAGTCCCTGTTCATTTGCAGCTGCTATAGAGATCATAATATATTAGAGTGCAGTAATATAAACCTGTGATTTGCCATGCAGTCGTAACAACCAAAGTTGTCTAAGCTGTTACCATAGAAAATTAATTAACATCTCCGAACCACTTCCTAACTAAACCTAATCAGACTCGAATTCAACAGCACCGTTGTATAAATACAGCTATTGAGCTAAGTGTTGATTAAGTAACCTGTTAATGCTTATTAGATAGTAAACTAGGTCTATCATTAGCTGGCTGATGTTAAATAGATAGCTATCCATTGTTCTCTGTAAACATTAACTAGCTACTTTTGACTCCTTATTTGACAAACATCAGTTTAATAATATGATTATATAAAATAATATAATATAACCATATACTCATATATAACAATATATACTCATATATAATAATGCCCATTTGCATATACAGTCGTAGGCACCCTATCTTTTTTAGGTACAAAAAAAACTGTCAGTACAAAAAGATGTTATATTTCCAAATGTTATTTTTTCCGACCACATTTAACCGAGCACTTTCCATACAAAAAAAATAATGAAAGCTGCTGGGTTTTGCATACAAAAAAAGAAGTAGGTGTGACAGTCAAAGTCTCCAGAAGAGCTGTGGCAGATTCTCTGAGACGTTCAGTAAAACTCAAAAGCTAATTTCCTTATAAAAGTGCACAAATTATACCTGGGAACACTGTTTAAGAAAAAGGCACAGCAAATATTGACTACGTTTACTACGTTTACTGCACTTTATAGTGTTTTCTTTTATGCAGAAACATCTTCATTATTTTCAATGGCGTCTTTGCTTTACAGCGAGTCTTTGCATGTACCCAAGACTTCTGCATCGTACTGTAGAGTAATTAACTGGTAAATTTTCTGAGTGTCCTGGAGAATCTGCCACAGCTCTTCTTTTTTTGTCTGAAAAGTGCTCTGTTATGTAATGTGTTCCTTTCGTTACTGTTTTTTGTGTAACATTTTATTTTTTGTTAAAAAAGTAACATTTGGAAATCTAAAATCTTTTTGTACTGTAAAAAAAACCCCACTAATACAAGTTGTACCTAAAAACAACAGGGTCCCTAAGACTTTTGCACAGTACCTTGTATGATGTTTTTTAACAGCAAAATGTACATGAAGATTTCCAGACCCTGGTAACACTTCAGTCCTATTGCGACAAAGGTGTGAGTCATACACTGTTTTTAAATAGCAGGATTCAGGAGAACTAAAGATGCTTCTTGGGTGAGAGTGTCATAATCAAGTTGAGTCACCGGGACCTTTTGGATAAGTGATATTCTTTACTATTGGCGAGGTACAGTATGTACCAGTTTCAGATATAGTAATGCAGTGTGCGTTTGCAAATTAAAAAATTCAACAGCTAAAGGTACTTTTTGGAAATAGGTCATTTGCAGAGGACACATTTCTGCCAACCTCAGAAATCTTGGCACGTACTTACACGAAGAGGAGGAAAGGTGATGCTTCATCATGGGTAATTTCAGTACAGACCTGCTGTGTTCTGTTCAGATCACTCACAAGATGTTCATTTTATTTCAACCTAAGTTTTCTACTGCTCAGATGTTTAGCCAATCCATTATCCTGTGGCCTTACGAAGCACATATTGGTAAAGGATGTGCATTACATTTTTATAGCACTGTTAGACCTGCCTTGAACGCACTGTGTTTTGCAGATGCTCTTACCCGAGAAATGATGGATCAAAGCATTAATTAGCATCTGATTAAATTCAGTAGAAGTCAGGGGCATCTGAGGACATTGCTGTGTGTCACTGTGATAAAAGGCAGCATACTGCAGCCTCATCAACATTTACCTTCTAACCTCAAGTCACGTTTTTTTTGTCAAACAATAAAACACTACTCTAGACAAATACTTAATAAACTAGAGTTCACAAGGATTTAAGTCACTGCTCTTTCTGAGGTCTTACACCTGACAGACAGAGGCATGTGCCAAAAAAAACCCCATCAATATACAACATTAACAAAATTAAAAGAACCTCCTAAGTATATCTAACTTATAAAGAGCATAACGGGTTAGTCATATTTTTGGTGTGATGGTTTATTTAGACATAGCCTAGTGATCACAATAATGTAATACTTAAATATAATTGTACTTTTCATAGCTATTTGCTTCAGCTTACGTTTTTGTTTCCTATATTTTCAATATTCTGGGAATCGGCTCTTTTTGGGTTCGACTCTTGATTCACAATGTGTGGAATCAGGGAATCGATTCTTTTTGGGTCCAACTCCTGATTCACAGTGTGTAGAAACAGGGAATCGATCCTTTTTGGGTTCGACTCCTGATTCACAGTGTGTAGAATCTGGGAATCGATTCTTTTTGGGTTCGACTCCTGAGTCACAGTGTGTAGAATCTGGGAATCGATTCTTTTTGGGTTCGACTCCTGAGTCACAGTGTGTAGAATCTGGGAATCGATTCTTTTGGGGTCAGACTCCTGAGTCACAGTGTGTAGAATCTGGGAATCGATTCTTTTTGGGTCTGACTACTGATTCACAGTGTGCAGGATCTGGATATTGATTATTTTTGGGTCCGATTCCTGATTCACAATGTGTAGAATCTAGGAATCGATACTTTTGGGGTCAGACTCGTGATTCACAGTGTGTAGAATCTGGGAATCGATTTTTTGGGGTAAGGCTCCTGATTCACAGTGTGTAGAATCTGGGAATCGATTCTTTTGGGTTAGACTCGTGATTCACAGTGTGTAGAATCTGGGAATCGATTCTTTTTGGGTCCGATTCCTGATTCACAATGTGTAGAATCTAGGAATCGATTCTTTTGGGGTCAGACTCCTGATTCACAGTGTGTAGAATCTGGGAATCGATTCTTTTTGGGATCGACTCCCATCCCTAACCATCGCCGAAAAAAAGTAAGATAAATATGGTAAGAAAACTGTTAAAATAGTTCTTTTTTTATTATTTCAAACCCTCTTCGCACATCTAAGAAACTATTTGATTGTAAATTTTAGCTGGTGTTCTAACAACCTGTTCGCTAAATGTCGTTAATAGCAGATAAATTGTCTTAGCACCTGAGCTAACTAACAGCTAGCTGAAACATTAGCAAAAACGTTACAGGTTGACGGTGCTAGCTAGCAATGTTTCGATGTTTTAAACACATTTTATGACTTTATATCCCTGTTAGATTTTCAACTAGCTATCTCGTGACACCACAGAAGGTTGCAGTGGTGGGAGTAAGTTAATTGCAGTAAAAGGCAGTGTCGTTGTTTCCAGGTCCAACATTATAGATATTAAAACAGTGCTAGTTCTCTCTGAGCCACTCAGCGATTTGTTTTCCTCCTCTGCACAACATTAGTGGCCTTTTTCCTTCCCCACGTTACACGACTAACATGACAGAGAGATTGATAGCGCCTGCTTGTGTGAAAGTGATGTGATGAGATTGCTTCTCACTTCTGCTCAGTATGAATTAAAAAAGAAATTACGAACTCTGCTGAAAAATAATCATCTCAGGTTTACTAAACTATGAAGTAAAAGCAAGTCGCACTTACAGCTGTCATCACATCCTGCTTATTTTGCATGCGTTTTAATGCAACAGCCTGATTATTGGTGTAATAAAAATCCAATGAAAGGCTCTGGTGCCTTCAGCAGTGTGTCCTTTCTCTTAGGTGGAAATGAGAATTACGCCACAGCTCCACTCCACACTCCACTCCATCTCTACACGGTGGAGTGTGTTAGCTGTAGTAGAAGGGAGGAGGGAGGGTCATTGAGTTCATTCCCATTCCGTACTGATGCAGCGCCCTCTAAAGAAATCCACGATTGGATGATTTCTCTCCCTCTCCCGTTTCATCCGGCTGGCTGGGCTTTTAGCAGGCAGAGATAAGTGTCAGATGTGCGCTAGAAGAAGGGGGAAAAAACAGCAACCGTGTAATCAGCTGATAATTCGGCTGTGTCCATGCGATTTGATTTGACCTTTAATTCAGGACACGGAGCCGAGATCAGCTGATGACGAGCCGGCAGCTGCCATTTTGCAGGTCAATCGGGGTTTCGCTTCAAACTTGTCCAGCGCACAAAGCCGACTAAGCTAAATAATTGAGCTGAGCTCGCTCCGTCGACGGCACACCAGGATATCGGAGATGGAGAGAAACCCGGGCCGCTGTCGGGAAATTTGAGCGAGCATGGCTGACGGTAACACGAGAGAGATGGATAGAGGGAAAAGCAGGATTACGGGCGACTCGTTTCCGAGAGGTGTGTACGCACAGCAGTACAACACGGCTCTCCCCGCACTGCAAGGTCCCGACATACAGGAGCTCGCGTCCAAACGCGTAGACATCCAGAAGAAGCGGTTCTACCTGGACGTGAAGCAGAGCGCGCGGGGCCGCTTTCTCAAAATCGCAGAGGTGTGGATCGGCAGGGGAAGGCATGACAGCGTGCGGAAAAGCAAGCTCACGCTGTCCATGGCCATGGCTCCTGACCTGAGGTATTGCCTGGGGGATTTCATCGATTACTACGCGCACGTAGGCCTACGAGGCGGCCACGCGCCACGGCCTGAGGAGCCGAGTGACGCGCAGCGAAGGCGGCAGCCGGACCACCACGCAGCGCCCGCGTCACCCAGCGGCTCGGCGGCGTCCGAAGAGCCCGCGCACCGGGTGCTGAAGAGCGAGTCAATCGAAGGTGACAACCGGAAGTACTATTTGGATCTGAAGGAGAACCAGCGCGGCCGCTTTTTGCGCATCCGGCAGACCGTGAGCAGGGGGCAGGGCGCAGTTGGGTACTACGGCCAAGCCGTGGAGCAGACTATCGTGCTGCCTGCGCAGGGCTTGATCGAGTTTCGGGACGCGCTCTCGCAACTCATCGAGGACTACGGCGACGAGCGCGAGGCCAACGGGCGAAGCGGGAGGGGGGAGCGCGATCGGGAGGCGGCGTGCGCCGAGCTGCCCGAGGCGGCGTCCTTCCGCGTCGACAACAAGCGCTTCTACTTCGATGTGGGCTCCAACAGGTACGGTGTGTTCCTCAAAATCAGCGAGGTGCGCCAGCCGTACCGGAACACCATCACGGTGCCGCTGAAAGCCTGGGCCCGCTTCGGCGAGAACTTTATCAGGTACGAAGAGGAAATGAGACGCCTGTTCACCTGCCGCAAGGAGAAGAGGACAGAGGCGCAGGCGGACAGCGAAGAGCGCGAGGATTGACGGCGGCCCGCCATCTGTGTTCTGTTGCAGTATGTCACAGTGCTCCGGTTTATACAATATCCTCATACATGTTTCAAACAGTGTACCTCTATAGCCTGTTCAAGTACCGTACTGTACTGTACAATCCTGATCAATCACAATAGCACTTTTACATTCAGCAGTACTGTTTTTCCCTTCTAGTTCATTTCAGTTGGCGTTGGTTTGAAATCAGGTTGTGTATAAGCGATAGCCTAAGACCTTTTTTTGCTTTTTGCTCACGTTAAGAGGGTCTAAACACGAGATGGAAACGTGCATTCATCAATCTGCAGTCAGGCTGAAGCGCGCGCTCGTCTGTGGGCGTGCGTGTGTGCGCGCGCCCAGGCTGACACTCGCGCGCGCTTCGCTGAATCTAGTGGCATTTAAAATGCCCGTGTTTTACATGCAGAATTAGTACACTTCCAGTGTTCAGGTGGTGTGCATTGGCCTTGATGCTTGCCCACATGCACTCTTACAGAAATTTAGGCTTATCTATGAATAGAATGGGCATCTTATATTAGCCGAATGCATCAATTTGGCCTAAATTTGGCATGTTGGGTAAGACATGTACAACAGTATGCCAGAGACAGTACATTATTCTTGAAAAAAAAAACAACCAAACAAACAGTTTTTCAGTATTGCACCATGTCAGCAATATGTACCTCCTGGATACACATAATCCTTGTGATTCTCCAAACACTTCGGGAGAAAGGGTCAACCCGAAGTAACGTCAGTCAAATAAACATGTTGTGATCCTGACTGCTTGCTTTTGTTAAAATTTTTAGCAGCAAACATACAAATATTACTTTAAATATTAACATGTTACATGAAAGGTTACATGCATTATTTAGCAAGTGGAGACTCGTTTAAATAGTGGGTCTGTTGTAGTTAAAAGAGGGTTACATCTTGGATTAGAATAAAAGTTTATTATAGTTTTTACAAATTACATAAACATGTGTGTTTTAGCCCAGTTACAAGCTGGAGTCACACACGCCTGCATATTAGGTTCAGTTAAATTGCCTTGAATTAAGGCATAGAGAAATGCCATCAACCCTGTATTATTATTGTTATTATTATTATTATTAATAATAGAGACGTGAAAGACGCAAATATTGTGAAAATGCATAGATGAATTTAGCAGCATTGAAGACCTGCTTATTATTTAGCATAGTCATCTTTCCTAATGGTGGACAACCAGTGGATAGCCACATCATACCTTAAATAATAAAGTTATTAAATACAAAACTTACAGGATATTATAAAGGGCTTTACAGCATGCATTTTTAAAAGGGGACTTCAAATTTTAACAGTTTTCACAGTTTTAACAGCTCTAAGGTCCTTTTCAAAGGTGTTAACCAACGGAAGTCATAGTAGCGCTGCCTTGGCAGAGGCAGTTCCCTTTTGAGAACAGCACAAACGTTCAAAGCACTCTTATACAATAACATAAATCTTTTGTCTTATGATGTATTTTCATTCGAATTGTATGCATTGCCGGTGTTGTGCAATTGCTGTGGAAATGTAGAAGGACACAGTAAATCTGAAACATTAAAAAAAAAATGTTAGGGATATTTTGAATAGAATAGTGACGTTTATTTAAGACTACAGTGCAATGAAAGCATGTTCACGTTTCTCGTTCAAGTCGCTCATTAACCTCTAAATTGACCGTCTTTCAAATGCCTTTTCTATGAGGACATTGCATTTGTCCTCATAGCACAACTAAACTGAGAGGTTAACTTCCTGAAACGGATAAACCCCCTGGTACTTATTAACAGCGTGTGTGGTTTTTTTTTTTTGAGAAATACACTCGAGCATGATCATGTATGCAAATATTGTCCAGTTGACAAAAAAGCAATCCTTTCATCTGTTCCTATTGGTTCTTAGTGCTTTAAATGACTGATATTATTTTGGACCCTCAGTGATTTTTAGATGAGTTATATCTATTTCTCTCGAAGAACGTAAGGAACGTATAATGCGGGCTTAGCTCAGATGGCTGCCGTGAGACATATATACATATAT
>JAOVVG010000009.1:3251727-3262424 GCA_028566375.1 Leptodoras nelsoni
GCTGGGCACCGGCTCCCCCGTGACCCCGTAACTGGGAATAAGCGGTACAGATAATGACTGACTGACTGACTGACAATGGCATAATGTTAAAAGAAAAGAATCTACAATGAGGATATTTTCTCTAAATGAGAAATAAATGTCCACTCACAGAAAACTTATACCAAAACCATGTTGAACATTTTTCTTTAAAATGTTCTTCTTTAAAGATTTTAAATTAAATCTATTAGGCTGAGGTTAATGTCAAGCATCCACGATGCAAAACCCTATGATTAAGCCATTACTATGGAAGCAAAAACATAACCGAACCCGTACATTATTAGAAACTTATTTGAAATACAGTCAAAGCTTCTGCTATTGAAAATCTATCAACTCCTTCTGGCCACTCAGATTCTAGCCCAAGTCAAGTGCTTCTCAGTAATCGTCAGAAATGGCCATTATGAGTGCTTTACAAACTAGCTTTGGTATAATGTTAAGACTTTGGAGGAAAAACCTGAAACCGAAACCTGTAATCATTACTAACTAAAGAACCTAACGTTTCCTTGGCTAATTGAATCATTTGTTTCCTAAAGACTTTAAATGAGCAAGTTTGTTATCTGTTATCTGAGGCAATAATTAAACCTGACAGAAAGAGGAAGTGGTAATGGCGAAGCTGCAGTCTTAGATTGTGTAAGGATAGCCTTTCTTCTGCCTGAGGTCAGTTGATGCATGTGTTTCACCAGACCCCACTTCCTGTTACACTGCTAATATTCACATGTTCATGATAGGCGCGCACAGCCTCAACACATCGTAGCTCCTACAGCCCACAAACCGTGCTTCTCAAGCATTTTCATATTTTATCGTATTAACATGGACGCTGACCTTCGCTGCTGTATGACCTTTACCAATAAAAGAACAAATTTGCTTTTCATTTGCATCCTAGCAAATTAGTACTGAAGGTCATATGCAAGGAAGCGCTATCAATGGTTTTCTTCAACATTTATCGTTTACTCGTGTTAATGAGAAGTTTCTAAAAAAAATAGATATTGTTCTTTTATTTCAGGGGCCCCATCACCTAGCTAATTCTGTTCCACTACATGTTGCTGTTGCACGAAAGAAGCCCAGCCTATGTTTTTTAATGCTAGCAGTGCTGGGTAATTTCCTGTGCCTTAGCTCTTCACAGTTTGAGGTCAAGCGATTTCCTTTTTGGCGTGTCTCACTTGATGTTCCTCAAACTAAAGTGACAAACTGCACAGTTCCCTACCAAGGCACATCACACACACACACACACTTACATCCTTAAGCACGCTTTCTAATATGGTGAGTACACAAAACCTTTATCGTAACATATTACATTTGACAGAAATGAGTTGTCTGAAACTGATAGCTATCGATGTGTTCAGCTGAGGTAGATTTCAGTAACGATATGCAGATTTGAAATGATTTTGAATTTACTAAATGCTGTCTGCTTTTAGTACTTAACTCCTAACGTTACTTTCTCTAATCCTTCCACCGGTCACTGTAACATCTCTGAATGTGTACTGTATGCAATTCTAGTGCATGTAAAAAAACAGCAAAGAGAAACCGTTTAAAGCGTTTGCTTTTCTCCGTACATCAGTGAGAGCTGTATTTCTATACTTGATCATGCAGTGTTTTCACAGAGTATCTTGCACAGAGATACATATCTATTATCTCTTATTTCATCTCATTGTAGAGTACTAACATGTTGCCTTAACCAACCGTTTGCACTCTCTATGTGTGTTTCGATAGCTTAGACAGACAGACATTATACATACTACAACAGCACCTTTAAGGTTATTTATTGCTGTAGTCAGTTTGAAGGAAATACGGTTTTAAAAAGTATTACAGGTTTTTAGTCATGCTGTCTCTCACACGATTTAAACAGAGCAAATGGAAGTTCAAATGCTTATCTGCAGAGAGTAATCAAAGGTCAGTTTTAAAGAGGAGTGCAACATTAAAAAACTTGCCATAACTAGGACAACTGTGTGGCAAGGACCTTCGCTGACATGAAGCTTGGTGAGATTTGTTTTTGAAGTAATTGTAAATTACACAGAGACGTATGGGAACAATACGGGAGGCGACTCAGGAAGCAGTGGGCTTCACGATTTAGAGGAAACAAATGATTAGACTGGAAATAATTACTAATGGACGAATTGACCTTGGCCAAAAAGACAAACGTAATGTCTTTAGCCAGATCAGTTGAATTGTTTTGTGATTATTTGCCTATTCACAATTGTACTGGAAATGCAGAGACAGGTGTGACAAGTATGTGTGTGTGTGTGTTTGTGTTAATGATGTACCCAGTCATTTCAGATGATAATTCAAACTGTGTTGCTGTAACAAACCAGCAAGTAACACTTCTACAACAAACTGAGTAGTTTTTCACACATTAGCAGGAGGCCTTTTTTTTACTGTAAAAGAAATGTCATGCAGTGTTCACAAGTACAATAGCGCTTTCATGTGTCAGAAGCCAGTGACATACAGAATTGCTTTTTTTTGCAGGGTCATATTCTGCACTAAGCAAGTATGGAAGTACGAGGAAGGAAAGGGTCCGGTGGTGAGATTTCCACACCTAATTCATGTAAGCCAGTAGGAACCCCGGCGCTGAGGAACTTCACCATACCCAGGAAGAAGCGGGTGTCTGGACAAGGTTTTTCCATCTCACCCGAAATACACAACACATTAGTAGTCTTTCTGAGAAGAACGAACGTGTAGTCATTACTTTGTCTATGACAATAACATGTTATGTTCTGTGAGTTTTAAATGTGCTTCTTTTCTTTTTTTTGGTACTCTATTAAACAGTTCTCCTGGAGCCCTGTCCGGAAGACAGTCGCGATTATATTCTCATTCAATCTAAGCTGAGAGAATCCAGGTTAGACATGAGGAAGGAGCATTCTAATACCTGGCTGTGGAAAGATGTACAATTAGTGCAAAATGATGGGTTTCTTAAGGAACTCTCAGAAAAAAGGTAAGGGAATCCAGAAGTAATAGTATATACAAACCATTCATTAAAAGCTTGTTTTTCTACCTGTTTGACTTTATTGATGATTTGTCGCTTGCAGGTCAGAGATGCGTACAAAAGGTAGACATGTGAGAGAAATGGAAGAACGTTTTTGCTTCTTGGTAGCATCTTACGAAGCAACAAGTCAAATTTACCAGTTTGGACTAAGGACTGGGAGCCAGGACCAGTATTCTTTGGGAAAGCCTTCCCATGGGGTTTATTTGTTTAAGTATGTTGATGTGGCTCTGAAGCATGCAACTGCAGGCACGTGTAGTGGGAAAAATCTAATTGTTTTCAAGGTCAGTTTAAGTCATTCACTCTGTTCTGCTTTTCTGAATTGTTTTGACATGTAATAGTTGATATTTTATTAACTGATGCTTTTAAAGTTTTGTTTTAATATTTACACCACACTATTTGCAGGTGCTCTTTGGAAAGGTGAAAAAAGTCACACCAGGTTTGGAGTGGAACAGAACTGTAGACCCTACAGTTGGCTTTGACTGTCACATGGCAAAAGATGCCGTTTCTTATCGCGACAGTTTTTCCCAGCAAGTTTTGGGCTCATTGGTATGTTTAGTAATAAAAGGAATAAAACATGACAAGAAATGATGTTATAGGAAGATAATCAAAGCTGGAGTGGTATGATGCCACCGTAATGGCGCATCCCAGAGTGGGATTAATGAAGTGATCTATCATCTATCTAATTCCACTTATATCACAGTAGTTTGCCAAACTCTTACATTTTTATTTATTCAACAGTGAGGCATCATTCATATTATGCAGGAAATAGTTCCTGTTATAGTTCCTGTTATTACTTATGTTATAGCAGCTATAAACAGTAGTTACCCCTATCTTATTTCTGTCTCTATTGACATTACTAAGAAAAAAAACGTTACTGTTAAACAGAAGCTGTCCTGTGGTGAAAAAATGTACTGTTACAAAGTGCCAACACTGCATAACCCTTCCATGAATATGTTGCATAAACGTCTCCTTACAGAAACCTTGACCATATATATATTTGTTTGTTATACACGCCATCATACAAGTTCCTAGCTGTTTTCTAAAGACATAATAACCTATTAGAATGAGCACATTAAATATAATCCTGTAATTGGAAGCCTGGTCAGAGCTACTGTTACAGAAAAATAATAAACACCTACACGACAGTTAGATCTAAGGAATTCAGCAACACGGTGGTTTGAAAATAAAATTGCAAAGAGTTTTGATGATATTGTTGCTGTTTGATTCTTGCAGGTGTTTCTATTTGACTACAATGAAAACCAGGAACTCAACAAACGTCCAAGGCAATGTTTACCATATGCTGTAATTTCTTTTGCTCCAGCCATTGAAGCTACAACACCAACGTCCATAAGTCCACCTGTTTCACCCACTAAACCTTCTGCTGGCCTTATGCCTGGTATGATACAGCACTCCATAACAAATATATTTCCAGATAAACTAACTAAATAAGAATGCCCTAATTCATTAAACAACAATTCTTTCATTTGTTTATTCAGAACCGTCTGTGATGACACACATCTGGATTTTAATAAAGCTCTGATTTTTTCCAATCTACCCTGGCAGGCCCTCTAGAGCATTTGAAAGGCTGCACTGTGGCTAAGAGAACAGGCAAAGGAGAGAATGCCACAGTGACATTCAAACGTTTTGCAACACAAGGCTGCCCAGGCATGGAGTACCAGTCACAAACTCCAAGAACAGAGGCTAATGGAGTAGATGCTGCTCCATTTCAGTACAACGATCAGCAAACACCTTCTTTTATCTCTCAACAGCCGTATATTCCTTATTATCCTACAGCAGAATATGTCAATCCTTCACTACCATATTACAACAATGGCATTCCGTGGCAAAGCTATATGGAAAAACCTGCATTCCTTTCAGATATACACAGTCTGAGCACCAGAAGTATCTATGGAGGAAACACAGACACCTTGGAGGTATTACCTCAAATCTCAGCAGAAAAAATCTCCACCATAGTTTATTCATCCCGTCTGGTTAAAGACCCAAGGTTATCCAGGCACGAAACAAACACACAGAAGAAAAGCTCAGAAGAAAAAAGCGCATCTAGCATTCCAGAGTGTGAGGAACAAAGGCATCAGGCACACTCACAAAACCCAAAAGAAGAGAATGAATTCACTTTATCTTGTGAAAAACAGACAGTGGAACTGGATCAGGAACACAAAGAGGGCAGGTTCCCTAAACCCTCACTTGATGGTCCAAGCAAATCCAATCCCACTGCACAACCAAAGACTGAATTTATGCCTTCAATTAAATTATTTAAAATGAAATTTCAGAAATATGCTCCATATTTCAAGATGACAGAGGAGGAGAGGCACAGAAAAATATGGTCCAAAGAAAATATGACTCCAGAGCAGAAACAATTATTGATTGACCGCATACAATTCTATGAGATGCATCATCAAAGGTATAAACAGGGGCTACTTTTTGAAAAAGACCCAGAGACAGCAACCACATTTAGTTTGTCTCATACAGAACCCCAAAACAACGATGTCTGCCCATCCACAATGCAACATTCCCCTTTAATGACAAAAGGGAACCCATGTGAAGTGAATCAGTCCCATACGAGACATTCAGTAAGTGCCAATGTTTCTAATTTGACAACAGCTCTGGTGGACACTGAGAGAAATAAAGTAGGTATATCAAATACAGACAACGATACTTTAAGCCAGGATGTTTGTAGACCAAAAGAAAACAGTGTGCAGGAAAAAGAGCAGGATCCTTCTTTGGATTCTCAGACTGAGCCTGAAGATGGATGTGTAGTTCAGTGTGTAAATGAAAAAGAACAGATTATAGAGATGTTCTCTGAGCAGGGTACCACGCAATCAGATCCTTCAGAGAAGAGCAGAACTTTAGATAGTACATATAATTTTGCACAGACTGTATGCCCTTCAGTACATGTTGAGATAAGTGACCAAAATGTCCATGAAACTGAGATTTCCCCAATTCCAGAAACGTCCTTTGCATATAAGCCTACACTAAGTAATACCATAGAAGGCTGCCCTGAATTGGAGCAACACATAATAGCCATGGAAGTGGCAAACTGTGTTGACATCTCAGCCACTGATGTACCAGAATACAACTGCTCCTACGCTACTGCAATGGAGCCAGAACAGGATAGTCAAAGTAGTACTGAAAAACCAGACAGGGAAGCACTGAGTCATTCCAAATCTGATGCAAATTCTGATATTTCTATAGAGGTTGAGAGGGGAGAAGCACAACAAAACAACACTATATACAATTCATTATATAAACGATTACAGCTAGATCAGCTGTTGCCCAATTCAAATGGAGCAAATCTTTTCTCCAACAAATCTTATCTCAGACCGAAAGGTCTGGACAAAACCCCTGTCATCAGTCTTCCAGACAGCAATGTTAATGAACCAGTGTCAAAGGAAGAAGACCTTCAGCTTATAGTTAAAATCAAATCGAGCCAGACACCCCCAGAAAGACTTACACTTTCTGAACGATTCTCAAAACTGAGATGCCTTGGCCAGAAGCTAGCAGCCGTTGTCAATGTGAATAGGCTAAACAGCAGCTACACAGCTCGTCTCAATGGAGATTTGAAATGTAAACCAGAAGCACTAATCTCTTGCAGTGATGAAGCAAAAGGAACAGGAAACAATAATGCTGAATTGATTAAACTCTTGGCACAGAGGTACAATAAAAAAAGATTCACTGCAAACTGTAAAAGCCTTAGACAGAAACGTTCAAAGGTTCCGTGCAGAAAAAGCTCAACCTCCAGTGCATTGAGTAAAAGAACTTCAGGCCCGTTGCCATTTTATGTTCAGATGAAGACAAAGCATGTTAGGAAGCATCACTTGCTGACAGCTAAGAGAAAATGCAGAACAAAACTAGCCTTAAACATGAGTCAAACTGGTCAAACTTCACTTAGCAACTCGACTTCCGATTCGTCGAATGCCCTTTCATGTACCAAGACAGCTAATGATGTTGACAAAGATTGTGATTCACACCTTAATATAGCTGTTTCATCTCAGTCACCGCCTGGTCCTCAAAGCCATGGCAAACTTTTGACCAAGGGGTCCAGTCAGAATGACAAGGCCACTACCAGTTCACCTGAGCAGACTTCCTGTGTGGACACTGAAAATAAGACTATACATGGTGATGAGCTCTCTCAAACAAAAGATCAGTGCATTAATCCTGCCCAACAATCAACAGAAATTTTCTCTCATGATGTTTCAAAGATTTCAAACCATAATGATATCAATAACTCGGAGGAAAACGTCATTTTAGATTGTAAAGATCCAGTAATAATTGAGGAAATGGAAACAGTTAGCGGAACAAACAATAACAAGACCAGTTATCAAGAAAAATCCTCTCTGGTCACATGTTCTGGCTGTAATGAGTCAACTAATGAGTCAAGTAGTGCAGGAGCAGAACACAAAGAAGAGGCATTGATACAGAAAACGCATTCTCAGAAGGACACTAAAGAGATTTCACCTGATTACAACACCGGAGCCTATGAGGACACAAGTAGCCCTGTTCCCAGTGTCTCGAGTATCCCTAGTGATATAACCTCAGGTAATGTGATCAGCAGCTGCACCACCAAAGCCAACACAGCCATGACTCCAGATTCACCTAGAGTAATGAATAATGAGATCAACACTCAAACCGAGGCCGGGATTCTCAGTGACAGCGCTGTGGACGAATCTGGTACTGGTTTAACGAGCACTAACAAATCAGAGGAGACCCATAAAAATGCCATTCTTCAAGACAAAGAATTATACAATAACGTAAAGAGCACAGAGATGTCAAGTGCAGACGAGAACTGCTTAAAAGCCCTGAAAGGTGTCACGAACGATGTTGCAGGGATCTTCACAGAGAACACAAGTCATCTTTCTGAGCTAGCTTCAGGTTCTCAGTGCCAGCCTTCTCTACAGGATACTAAAAGCACTGGGATAATGAACTCCCTTGTCGAGGCAACATCAGATTTCCACAGCAAAATCATTAAAGATGCACAAGAAGACCTTGCTGTGATAAAGGACAATGTGGATTCAGCCTGGGAAGGACAAGACAAAAATAGCCTTCCAACTGCTTCAGATACGCAAATCATTTCAAAATTGAGAAACTATTTAACCAAATTTGAATGCACTGTCAAAAAACAGGACACAGTCAATAACTCAGAAACTGAGGCTCATGTTCCAATGGCATGGATAACTTTAGATAGCACAGCTCACAAACAGCAATTACATGACACAAGACACTACAGCAGACACGGTTTGGCTGATAGCACACAGAAACAGAGTGAAACTGTACATGTCCAAGTAGCCCCTGTCAAACACAAGCAAAGTAACAGGGACAGCCAACCTAACAACTCTATATCAAAGAGGAGGAGAACAAACAATAAGGAAAGGGTGAGTCCAGACAGTACCTTTACTGAAACGGTCAGAAATGAGCCGGATTCACATCTGGTAAACGAGGACACTCAGCCACATCAGACTGCCTCTGGTGTTCCCAACATGAATCACTGGATACAAAATCCTGGAAATAAACTGCAGGAAAATCTGATCATCTATCCCCAGGTTTTAGGGAATCAAAGCAGATCAAGTGGAAATGGATCACCGCCATGTCAAATAAATAAATCAAATGAACAAACCACATATGAAAAAGTACATACCACTTACGTCCAGAATAAGTACAGTGTAATGGACATCTCCAACACCTTGAAATTGGCTGACCATGCCGTTTCCTTGACAGAACTTGGTCCCCTGCAGGCAAAGTGCAAAAGAATGCTCCAATATTTTATCTCCAACTTTGAACAAGACCAGAAGCTTTATTTCCACCAGTCCTGCATTTCAAGAAACCTAATCTTGGAAAAATATCTGGAACATCCTCCTGTACCTGTGGAGTTGAAGTTTGAGGCAATAAATTCTTTCTTGGAGCTACAGATCATATTCGAGGCCTGCCAATTTGTTGACAACAAAGTCAATTTTCTGAAAAGAAAACCAACCTTTAGGAGTTTGCTCTGGTATGATCCTTCTCTCTATGGTGAACTCTATAAGGGCACTGTTGGCTTTCAGCAACAGTCATCATTGTTTTCGTCCTTCCAGAAATGCCTTACCAGCGACGACTACAGAAGATTGCGGGAATACTATTGTGCAGTGTCCACTTTGCACCAGCAGCTACAAGATGCCCCAGACACCTCGTACTACATGTACCTGAAAACCAAGCGGGAAAGGCTTGAAATAGAAGCCGCATTTAGAAATCCCACTGACGTTAAGAGCTTCTTTTTATCTGTACCAACAGCCATCATGATCAATTTAGGAGACAACCTGGACATTTTGAAAAAGACACACGATTTAGTGATGACGTTTATAGAAACGCCGGCAGATCGGCTGCCGGGCACGTTTGATGTAGGCAAAGCTGAGCATCTGTCCATTATATGCAGATATCTACAAGAAAAAATTCTCTTTTTGAAATCTCATAAAGAAATTACTAAAATTTCTTGGTTTGGGATGGAACATCTTCTTTACGATGCGTCAAAGGTTCTTGTATGGAGTGAATCGGAGAATGGGATGCCAAATGAAGTGCTGACGAAATACAAAAGGTTAAATTCACAAATTGTTTGTGGGATGACAGAAGTTTCTCGGCCCCCACAGTCTATCGATATTACGAAAATCACACCGCCGCAGCAAATGAATGCTATCAGAATGTCATCAGCAGGGGTATCCACTGAGAGGACTCAAACCACACTGGTAAGTTTTAAGAACTGCCTACTCTTTTATTTCATATAATAGTTTATATATTCTTTGCAGTAATAAAACAATTATTTACCATGATCTAGAACGTTGCAAAGGATGATGGAACAAAGGAAATAAATCAACCACTCGGAAGAAGGTAAGAGGAACGGGGTGATGGGTGAAAGTAAATCCACTGTGTTCTGAAGCATCTGGTTGGATCTGAGCTGATGTTTCTATAAAACTTGCTCAGAATTCACTCTGCAGCTCCTGTGTACAACCACATAATCAATAAAGTTCTGTTCGTAGTCATACATGCTCACACCACCATGTTTCACAGATGAATTCGTTTGGTTAAGTTTGGATTACAAGCTGTTCTTTTTTCCTCCAAAATTCCTACTTTCTTTACTCTGGTACAGATTGATCTTTAGCCCATTTTGCCATATTTTGGCATATTTATATATTTCTCTCACCATTGAAACTTGTGGCCTACATTTCACACTCTTACAAGCTATTCTGGTGTATCGTTGCTTCTTACCAACATTGCAATCTGACATACCTATCTATGTTTTAACTATGTTATAATTCATAAATCTGTAATTTGTTAATGAACTTTTAGAACCTTTATCAAAAAGTTTTTTCAATGTTGAACTTAATTCTTTTTGTTAAATATAAACAAATTTAGAAATTGATGCCTGCAACACACTCAAAAAAAGCTGGGACAGAGGCATGTTTAGCACTCGGTCACGCTGTTGTAAATCATGCAGAATAAGGCCTGGCATTGTCCTGCTGAAATAGACATGGAGTTCCTGGGAAAACGTGTTGTCATGACAGGAGCATATATTTGGAATACCAAAATAATATACCAAAATACCAAAATAATGTCAGCAATGTAATGTCAGCATACCAGGAAACGTTTTCCACCACCAGCATCACGTAGTGACCTGGCCACTATCCTGCAAGAAGAA
>JAOVVG010000009.1:3307431-3318137 GCA_028566375.1 Leptodoras nelsoni
AGCAAAACTGCTCTTACCCTGCTAATTGAACCTTCACACTCTGCTCTTACTGGTGCAATGTGCAATTAATGAAGATTTGGCCAATTTAGCCATGAATCCTCCCACACTACAATTACAGGTGTTTCAGTTTCATTGTGTAACCCCTGTATATGGTAAGTGGAGTGTAGAGAAAAGGTGGTCATAATGTTAATGGTGTATAATATAATTGTTTTAACATTTATTTACACCTCTGCCATTGTTAGTAGCAGTGCTTGAAATCTTCAACTGTGAGGGTGTTTAGAGTCTCGGTTGCGGCTCTATGGATGTTCTTTACTGTGCCAAAGCGATGGTCTTCCAGACGTGTTGGCCTTCTGGTAAAAATTCTTTATGGACGACCCCTCGAGAATCAGAAAAGACCATGCACAGTGACTTGATTTTTGATTTGCCATGCTTTCTTTGGGCAAGGTGATGTTGCCGTGTGTCAGCACTTTGTCTTTTTGCCTCAGGATCATACTCGAACCCCCATGATGCATCTCTTGTTAAACGATCTAGCCTTTGCTCCAAACTCGCTTGCGTTATTCCAGAGACGACACACTTCAGTGGGGTTTGTTAAAAACAAACGTCTGGCCACTGCGAAGGCTAGAATGCAACTGACACGAATTCTGGAGAGCCTCTTGAGTAAAACCCTCAAGTGCTCGACTATACAGTTGGATTGGATTAGACCTCTATAACTCGTTTTGGATAAAAGCCTGTGCACAATGAATGAATATCAAAACCTAAGTTGGCATTGTGCCACCCTTCCTAAATGCGAATGTAGTTTGCATTGGAATTTCCAACAGCCTTAACATTTTTCCAATTACTTCTATAACAGCTGGATAATACATTTTTAATTTCATGGCGGGAGCTTATTACTGAAAACCAAATTAAGATCAGTGGAATAGATTTTTTGAACACAATTTCTTTTGGGTTTAGGTGTATGTGTGTATGTGTGCGTGTGTGTGTGTGTGTGTGTGTGTGTGCGTGCATGCATGTAATAGCTTCAGGCTGTGTGAGAATCATTGGTCCTAACGGCCTGACACCAGCTTGAGCTATAGAGTGTCATTACTCCCTGTGTCCTAGGAACCTACTTGATGGAAAAGCCATGAAACATTGATGAGGTCTCTATTATTCTCTTATTTATTTTACCATTCCACATGCTCTTATTTTGCTGAAGGAAAGGCAGAGGTGGCTGTTTAATGAGCCGTTGAATTTTTCAGAGCATCTGACTGTGGGCTTGAGTAGGTTATGATGTCAGCAGATTAGTGGGTCCAGCAGAGAGTCTGTGAGAACAGGAGTTCTGACTGTGAAAGGAGATGGACCTGAAATTATCCGCAGGACTTAATAGTGTAATCACAATCCATGGAGGAATAAAATAAATTAAATTGACGTGGTCTTAATAATGATTGACTTAATATATTTGCAAATGGTTTTATAGAATTTGCAGGCTGGATTTGAACGGGCTTTCGAATAAAAGCCTGATATGCCACTCTGAAACCGAGCAATAATCCTGAAAACAGAATGGTAATGTGCAACTCCGAGACATCGCGGCTTAATTATACCGTAGCGCCGACAAATTCTCGAATTTCTATAACAGCAGCTCTGACAGTAGTTCCAGCTGCAAGACAAATCGCATGTTTATATTAATGCACTTGTTCGCACATTATTGTTGCTATAGTAACTGCTCATTCTCAGGGGCTTGTCTGATTGACCTTCCGCATGAACAGATTCAAATGTGTATAATTATTTATATAGTGAAGATTTCTGAGAAGAGACATTTATTTAACATTTTGGGAAGTATCTCTGCTTTGTAACAGTCAGAGACAAAAGACTGAACTCGAGTGGCTTTCTGAATCCTGGTTTCTCTGCAGCGAGTTGAATTTTTCCTACACTAAAGAAAAAGAGCACAGTGAATTTACTTTATTCAAATATGTACGTTAGTTGGATAGGCATAAATTGATTAACACAATTTGTTATATGAAGCAGCGTGAACCTGCCGTGTTATCGAGTTACACGTGATTTAAGCAGGTTAATTTAATACTGTAGGTATTTCTTCCCGATTTTAGAATGTAACTGAATCACGTTAACATCACATTATTTTGATCACTCTCACTCTACATCATTCAAATGAGGAATTAGAAACTTTTAAATTGAATTTAGTGTAAGTACTGAGATCACCTTTTTATGGGGTGGCTCAATGGTTAAGGTGCTGGGTTATTGATTAGAAGGTCAGAGGTTCAAACTCCAGCACCACTAAGCTGCCACCGTTGGGCCCCTAAGCAAGGCCCTTAACCCTAAACTTGCTCAGTTGTATAAAAATGTCAAAAAAGTCACTCTGGATAAGGGTGTCTGCCAAATGCCATAAATGTAAATGTAAATGTTATTAGCGGCTAAATACTTTTAGGTAAACCGTATGTAATGTCCTCTCTTAAATCTGACTGATCACAAATTCCCTTTTTTCAGTGAAGAGAAAAAAGAGGTTCATGGTTGATGAGGGAGGGACTGTTTACAATGACAGCATTAAATATAACTATAAATGAATGCGATGTACAATGTGTCATTCTTTAATAAGTAGTTACTGTTGACAAATTGATATGTTATAAGACAATAAAACACTTTGGGACATGCTGTTATTTGGAAATAATCAACATTCGGGTAGTAAAAATAAATCCATTTTAGGCTTTGTTGAATATCTGGGTAATGTTTTATTCCTTATATTGCATATGTTGCAAGATTTCTTTTAAAATAAAGATTTAATTCTTTATTTAAATCATGTGCAGACCTTAGATTGAAATTTTGCTAGAAGAGAAGTTGGTGTAACTTTAGTTAAAGGAAGTGTGACACCACAGAGCTACAGGACATCCACTTAAGCCCTTTACGACAACTGACATAAACCAAAATAAATGTTTTGCATACAACAGACATCAGGTGATTTGAAGTCTGCTTTCTTACACTGTGTCATGAAAGTGACATAAAGTTATCAACAGAAATAGACATTTGGCTGTTATGCAGGATGTATGCTGGAATAAGTCTTTATAAATACTTGTGTGGGTTTATGCCAGTTGTCATGAGAGGCTTATGTTGGTCTTGTGATCACTTCCCTCGTTCCTAGAATTAAGATTAGTTTAAGTGTATTATTATATCAGAATGCATGAATGAATGCATAACAAACCATATGGCAAATCTCATCAATTTCAGCAAGAGAGGCCATTATAAAATAATGAGCAGTGAAGGCACCACTAGATGCAAATACAGCAACGTGTTAAAATGCACACTGTAACCTTTATCTAAAATACATTTATTCCAGAAAACTTTTCATGGTGTTCAGTGATCCAAAATGTTGCATGTTTCCATACTAATGTTTCTGTAATGTGTGTATTACAGATTTCATGTTGCTTAAGAATATACTATACATAAATTAAAAGGTATGATATTTAATGTTTAACAAAGAGTTAATAAGAATTGCTGTCGGAAATGTTTGTTGGTGTAGCATGTCTATTGATTAGAGAGTAGAGCTTTATATAGTCATGATTTATATAACTGTCTCTGCTATCCAGTGTGTGTCCATGTGTGTGTGTGTGTGTGTGTGTGTGTGTGTGTAGCTGTACAAAACGACACTGAAAGCTGTATGTTGGCTAAGAGAAATGGACCAGTGAGTGACCTTTCTGTGCAGCGTGTAGGCGAGTGAGTGAGTGAGTGAGAGAGAGAGTGCCTAAGGCCACTGAAACTGAATTTCCCATCAGCTCCTCACTGCTTTCTGCAGGGTGTCAGTATTTTATGCACTTTGAGCTCAGGCTCAATAAACAGCGCATGTACTGAATCTGTCACAAAGTTGCTGTACTCATTTCAGGTTGTTTGGCGGGGCACACTGTTAATGCTTTGAATGTATGGCTGAGGGGAAAAAAAAAACTTCTTTATAACCTGGTAGGTTCTGGTTAGATATATACTGTATAACTTTGAAAACCTTGCTGGAACTCCGGCATGCCTTTAGGTACACGTCTGCTAGACCCTGTGTTCTTTAGAAAGTCAGTTCTAATATAAACTATATATACAGCTTCCTTTTAACAGTCTCATGCTCCTTTTCATGCATGTACATATTGCCATCAGTACTGCAGTCTGTGTCTTGTAAGACTGGCCGAGAAGAAGAAAATGAATCTGGACGAATGAATCTGAATTTCACAATTTATGTATAGGACTCTCTGAGAAAGTGCGAGCAACCTGAAAAAACATCTTGATAGAACTGTATCTGTCAACAGAGAGCACAAAGATGACCAAAAAGCAGTTCAGTGCTTGGTCAAGTTACTACAACACATTGCACTCATGTTTAATGACCATGCTCACTTATACTGCTGTGTGTACTCAAGTCAGCCACCTTCAATCTCTCTATTAAAGGTACTGTTTAAACATGAAAATATCTTGAACAGCACAACGAGCTCATTCCTAGCAGCACACAGCATGTGATTCATACTAAGAAGCTGGTGTCGATATTGATATCATGAGTAGTAAACCACTTTTACTTGTACTCATAGTTGGCCTGAAAATAACTGAATCAGTACATCCCTAGACACAATAATATGTTTGCTAAGCATTTTGTAATAACAGTTCCACTGTATTTCTTCAGACATATGGATCTGACCATTAACTACTTGGTCGATACCAAAAAACCAGTATCATATATGATCAGTTTAGACTATAAATAATACAATAGGTGCATCTAGATAGACATTCAGCTCCAGAATGATTGGCATGCCACATGGAGATTAGATTATGGTTAGACCCCTGATTTCAAAGGGTGTTATTGCATTATGTGTGTTATTGCAGTTACCCATTTGCCTCTGGTTATAGGCTCAGGACTCAGGGCTTATTATTCTTTAATGACCTATTCGGCTGTGTTTAATGGGATTTGCCTCACTGTTTGTTATTCATGGTTTGAGAAAGGTGATGAAAACATAATAATAACAATAACAACTATTATTATTATTATTATTATTATTATTATTATTATTATTATTATAACAACAATAATAACAATAATAGTAGTAGTAGTAATAATAATAATAATAATAATAATTATTATTATTATTATTATTATTATTATTAAAACAACAATAATAATAACAATAATAGTAATAATAATAATAATTATTATTATTATTATTATTAACTTCCATATATAAATTGCTACAACTCAAAACAAAACCCCGCTATAGCTTTTTTTTTCCCCCACAACGATCCTAATGAAATGCCACATGAGTCTGGAACAGTAATAGGTCAGGAAAGATTTGAAAATCAGGGCCACAGTTTCAGCCAATTATCCCCAGCTCTGCTTCTGATACTGCGCTGATTATCTGACCATTTGGCAATTAGCAGATCAGTATCAACATGTCAAGTGAAGTCAAGAGTGACCAGCTATCATCACATGTAGCTGACAAACGCAATACCCCGGAGAACCAGCGCACCTCCGAGGCTTTGCATATTTGCATATCTATACATAATTACTTCATGCGGAATAGTTAAATAATAATGACGAGCAGCACAATGAACAATTCTTTGGCCTTTTGTTGGAAAACAGGGTCAATCTGAAACATGCTGTTAGTGGAAAATAATCAATTTTGGGGCAACCTGTCATTTATTCCTTACTTAACTAATAGCTAATGATAACTAACTGATAAGTAATGTTTATACTGACTAGCATTAACATATAAATGTTTTTTTTCCCAGAAACGGTGTAAAAGATAATATAAGATAAAAGAAAATACTAAGCAATACATATATGAGAAATAGACCTAATACTTAAGAATAAGGTGGTGGTGCATTTCACTTTGGTGGTTATCTTGTCTGTTTAATATTTTTTAGGATAACAAGAAAAAATATTCTGGTACTTTTATAAAAAAAAAACATTACAATAATCCAGTGTTTATTTACAAGATTCAGGTTAAAATTTTTGACTTTTAAATATCTGTATATCTGAAATTTTAAAAACATAGATGACTATTCTTTATTCATTTTGAAGGTTTTATACTTTGTTTGTTTTGGACACACCGTTTACTGGTCTTTGATAGAGTGTTTAGTTGCAGGTTAGGTGAACAATAGATTTGAAGGTTTTATACTTTGTTTGTTTTGGACACACTGTTTACTGGTCTTTGATAGAGTGTTTAGTTGCAGGTTAGGTGAACAATAGATTTAAAAGTGGTTGGCTGGCGTACGCTTGACTGGAGACTGAAAATGAAAACGCTCTGTCTTCTTTATAATTGGCTGGTTTTGCTTCATTTCATGAGGTAACAGACAGTGTCATGGCTTAGGAAAGGAGGAATTTATTGTCTCATATACTGTACTCTGTCTAATGATTTGTTTTGTTTTCCTATGAAATGTATGTCCTGTTTCTCATAGAAATCGAATAGAAAAGGAGTAGAGTGTTTAGTCAGTGGTTTACTTGTGTATTAAAGGTCATGATGGTGTTATGGTTTAACGGTTAGTCATGGAGTATGATCGGATAGTTTCCTTACTCCAGTGGATCTCGTTGCTTTTGTGTCTGGCTTTTGCGATCTTTTGTCTATGGACTCCACCCAAAAAACCCCTTTGGCTGTGTACACCACTGCTGCAGCAGTACATAACATTACTACCTCTACTGCTACTCTTGGCATGTTCATATCTTTATCAAATGCATAATAGAACATGGCATCGCTGACCAGAAAGTATCAGAACGGCATTCACATGATTTTGGTTATGCAGCTTAGTTATATTTTTTTATTAGTTTCACAATGCAAGAGATTTCATGGAAACGGCGTTGTCAGATATATTCAGATATAAGGTAAGATATAAGGTAAGCAGTTTAAGGGATTTGGTGTTTTTGGTGTTTGACACAGTGGGGTCTAAAAGTCTTAGAGCCCAATGAAAACGCTTCTGTATATTATTATATTGTATATTATTAACAATAACTTGTGTGAAAAATAGACTCTTTGAAATATTTACATAACCTTCAGCATTCCTTAGTATTAGAAGAGATCAGACACGAGGAAAGTCTGACCTTTGTTCAAAGCACTTAACATGGTCAATATCACATGCTTGCTTATATTTAAATATAGAGACCTAGAAATCTTGAATATTAAATATTCATAATATTGAACTTTATTTATAAAAATTTCCCCCAACATTAAACTAAAAATGAAAAGCCCAGATGTTCAATGTGGTGTCAGACTTTTGGACCCCATGGTGTATATATAAAACCAAGCATGTACAAAGACACTTTCATGTGTACAAATTATTTCTTAAATTTCATCACCAGCTTCTGAGTTTGGTCAAATAAAACCGTATTACTATGAAACAATGTTTTCACATTAGGTTATTGTGCAACTTGTAAGACCTCTCGTATTAAAGTACTGGATGAGCGAGTAGTCTATTCCATAGCTACAGTGAGACTAAAACTAGACAAAAAGAGCGAGATAAGTGTAATAATAGGGCCTGGTGATTAGATTGTTATAATCAGAGAGGTGAGAATCTATGAAGCTTTGATGACAAATTGATTGCGTACAGAGATCCAGATCAGGCATCTCGCAAGATGTATAGGAAAAGGGAAGTTAAGTGACCTTTGTTAATGGAATGTAGCATGGCTGTATTATCTGGGTGAATGACTATTGATTGATGTCCATTCATGCCCCTAAAGAGATGCGACACCACCAATGGGATGTGACCGATGAGATGGAGTTTGGGATGGTGCAGAGGAGACATCACCCAGGGGCAGGGTGTCAAGGCCAGGGTGCAAATGGGTCAGAGTGATCGCTCCCATAACACCCCCACACACTCCCACAGCAGACTAGGGAAATTGTTTTACCTTTTTTCTTGTGGAATTGTTGAATGAAAACAACAATCTAAATAGGAAAAAAAAGCTTAAACATTGTGAAAAATGTGTGTTGATCTATATCAGTGAAACAGATTTCTTTTTTCTGATGACACAGCTATTATGCATTCTAGTTTCTCAATGTCCATTGTCCCAAACCTTATTCTGTTATACTAATGATCCAATGGTTTGAATAGATTTCAAAAATAAATAACTGATTGATTGAATGATGCATGATTATGATATTATAAAAAAGGACAAACAACTGGTGTGTAAAAAAGAATTCAATAATAAAAAATATTGTAATAGGCTAGAAAAGGTGATTTGCTGTAACTCTTTTCATATAGTCCTTCTGTAGGTCATCATCATTCATAATGTAATGGTCGACCTGCTCTACATTGTGAACAAAGTCGGTCCCATACTGACCAGTGACTGCTGTGTTGTATTGTAGCAGATTCAGTGGTATGGCCAAAGATCAGCTCATAAACACCCTTTGAATTGAAAATGTATCATATAATGTAGAAGCCTAAGGTTTAGACAGTGGTGTATGTCAAAAGAGCATGTAACATATAGCAACTTATAGGAGTGTAATACATAATATAGTCATATGCAGTTTCAGACCTGTGTTTAACTGGCACTTTAATGATATAATCTTGCTGCATGCTCTTTTACAATAATCACATTACCTCATTAAATGCAAAGGTCCCACAATCTTATGGTGACATTTTGGACATCCACTTAAATTTTGAAAAACTTTTAGATAAAAACACCCCGACAGCTGTAAGATAAGAAGCTCAGCTGCAGGTCGGTGGAGGAAAGAGATTGATCAGTGAAGCAGTGGACAAGGCACTGTGGAGTAAATGAGAAATAAAGTACTGACCCTGAGGCATGACACCGGAGGACACTGAGGGGTGGTGAAAGGATAACACACTCACTTGGAATGCATTGTGGGAACTGGAGAACAGTGGAGAGCGGAGTTTGTCCTTAGGCGAGGATGTCTGAAGAAAAAAAAATAGAGGAAGAAGGGACAGCTGGACAGCAGCACCAAGCTTTTAATGGCAGCAGGAAGGAAAGAACATCATGAACTGGAATGGGAGAAGTAAATAAGTTGAACCTTGGGATGGCTGTTTCGGGTAAAACTGATGGTGCTGTTGCCTCTAAAAAGCAAAACAGCTATTGCAAAATAAGTGTTTCTCTAACACACTAAATAACAGTATACAGAGTAGAAATGTTCATGGTTTTGCAAGAGTGCCTCCTTTTACCTGTTTCCGTTCAGAAAAATGTGTTGTTGTGAACACAGTAATCTGGTTTGTAGTGAATCATTGATTCACCCTCCCTGTTTGGGAGCTGTCGTATGATGGAGGGAGATGCCTGATGGCTGGGAATTGGACATGTCTAAATGAGGGAGGAAATCAGGGAAAAAGCCGAACAAATTGAGGCCTGAAGCAAATGGAGCACAATTGGGAGAAAAGGAAGACATACCTGACTGTACTTTTTCCCCGGATAATCAAGCAACACTAGTCAGTTGTGGGCGTCTGTGAGCTCGAGTATGTGGAAGAGGGTGGATAGTGCTTTTCTCCGAGCATGTGAAGTTGTTAAGCTGCTCTATGGTATAGCATGAGCAGCATTCTACATCCTTTACTTTGCTTAATAGCTGTCCAATGATCGATGAAAACAGACTTGTGGAAGACTAAATGAGAAAAATTGGTGGGAAAATGGTGGGATTTTCCTTAACTGACCCTCAACACTCATCACCTAGTGGAATTTCAGTGGAATATTCTCATTTCAGATAATTACAATATACATGAAATTAATCTGCCAGTAACTAGTAATGTTGTAGTCTTTAACCAAGGCACCGTCAAGACTGAGCATGACAGGACCAATACAAGACCAATATAAGGGCAACACCACACATAACCGAGCCAAGACAAGAACAGATACTCAGACGTACTAATTTGCTAACTAAAATACCACATCTACTCTGGTATTATCATTTTGTACAAATAAGTACACAGAACATGTTAAGCATAGCCCATTCTTCTAGCAAGTGCTGCGGTATATTTCTATTTTATAGCATTGTGTTGGAGGGTTAGAGCATGTATAAGGTAAAAATGAAATGATGAGTTTGCTAGTTATACAAAATATGTTTTTTAAAGAAACGGATAGGAAGCAGTACAGCATGTGTACACATTTGCAAATCAAAGCACATTGGTTTAAGCACACAGCAGGGAAATTAAACGCATTACAAATTTGTTTTGGCACATACAACATTCTGAGACCGAGTACAGCCGTGCGTTTGTTCTTCTGGTGTATTGTTAGACGTTTACATTTTGTACCGTAATGGGAACACTACAAAATACTTGTTCATTCAAATGATGTTATGGCAAACATATTTCAAGGCTGAGATTAGGACAAGCCATTGCTCAATAATGCTAGTATCTAACTGTGTTAGAATGAACCTGAATATGCTTATCATGGCTTGTTTGGAAAAAGCAGACTTGTGGGATTTCCATAATGTATTCTTATACTTATTTTTTCACTTTACTGAATACAGTTTTATATTTTATTTTAAAAAAAAGTTCATCTAACCTGATTTTCGGCTACATTTTAGATACTTTATGTATATGGATACACCTATATGGGTACACCATCGTGGGCCAGATGAATGGCCATCAAGGTCTCCCAATCTGACCCCCTTAGACTTTTATGGGGAGACCTTGGTGGCCATTCAACTGGCCCACGACGGTGTATCCATACAGGTGTATCCATATAGATGGCCCATTTACAGGGGTTAGACAATGAAACTGAAACACCTGTCATTTTAGACCACAATAATTTATTAGTATGGTGTAGG
>JAOVVG010000009.1:3320576-3335576 GCA_028566375.1 Leptodoras nelsoni
TTGGCCACCAGGCTGGTCCAATTTAGCCATGAAACCTCCCACACTAAAATGACAGGTGTTTCAGTTTCATTGTCTAAACCCCTGTATGTAACATCTGGCACTTGGAACAAACTTTTCCAAGAGTTGACTAGGTTTTGAATAATGTAATTTTTAGTAATTTTTATTGTCCGTTCACTCAATCCTGTTCCCTGAACATGTTTACTCCTATGAAACATTTGAAATATTCCACAAGGCACATGAAATAGTTTCAACAGGAAGTTCATCTGAATTTCCTGAAGATCCTTGGAAGAAGAAAGGTTCTCTCATTCTCATCTTTCTTTTCAGTAAATATTATGAAATTATAACCCTAAAACACAAAATATAGGTTGAAAGTAAATTATTAACTAATTATTCATTTTAAAGCAAAGCATTAGGATTTGTTCATTCTAATCCAAAAATGCAGCCATTGTCAGTGGAGAAGTGTTGTAAAAATGAGATTGTTGCCTGACATTAAAGGGTTAAAACATTTTTTTGAATGCATGCTTTCATAGTTTTCTGTTAAAACTAAAGCCTAATTGGAAGTGGTAGATGGATTAAAGGCATCCTAATCACTGAATCCCTCCCACTTTGTTTCAGATGATGATGTTACTATATTTACCAGACTCTGATTGTGGTTTATTTCATCTTTACTTAGTATTTTTTATGTTCAAATTTGCATATCGAATGAGCATTTTACAGCACTTGCAACCCCCCCTCCTGCACTGACCCAGTCGCCCAGACTCGCGTTTTCATCTGAACTAATTTACTGATTCTGTCTATTGTTTCCCAGGCAAAATCATGATTACATTGCAGTCTTGAGCTTGAAACATCAACACTATAAAAACACAAACCACATCTTTGTGTTTGACTTGATCTGTGATCTACGATTTGCAATCATCTAGATAGTTTCTCTGACTTACAGTTCACACATAACTACTCAGCAGCTGGATGAACCTTGATAAACAACTGCAAGATATTACTAGGGATGCCTTGTTCTTCACTTTCAGTCTGTTACAGATATCAAAGCTTTACGCGTTCTCTGATCTAACTCCCTGCATGATTCTGTTGTTGATGTACTACTACTTGCAAATTCATAACAATCCCCATGACTCTGTTTGTATGAGAAGATCCAGAGGTTGTGATTAGGGTTACAGACAGGGTTAGTTTTATGGCAATTTTATTCAGACACTCTACACTCTACTTACAGTCAGCAAACCAGTAAAATCTACAGACTTTTCGACAATGCATCATGTGCATTCAATGCATTCTTAACTTTTGTTACATGTTTTACCCCCCCATTTTCTCCCTAATTTGGTCTTGACCAGTTTCCATGAACCAGACAGTTTTTCCCTGTCATGAGACAGCTAACAACTGGGAAGGCTTAGGACTAAGACGTGTTTCCCCTAGGACTCATGAAGCCAGCCAACTGCATGTCTTTGAGCCTAATGCTTTGCTACATTACAGGGCAGCATAACACACTTGGAGGAAAGTGCTGTCTGCCCTCTTCTGCATACATAAGTGGAACTCCTGGACATGGATGGCTGTAGTAGCATCATCAGGGTTTTTTTTTCCATCTTTTTATTAGGAAAAGACAAGACAACATTCCTTTATTGATCCCCATGGCGGAAATTCAATATATAAAATGTATAGTTAAATAATAAAAAAACCAAAATATATTATACATGATTGCACAAGTGACACTCCACAAGTGACACACTAGTGATATAGTGAACATTATTATTAATATTACTATTACTATTACTATTAATATTAATAGTAATAGTAATAGTAAAAATGTTTATATTTAAACAATGAATGCAATTTACCACTGCTTTCATTAAACAACTGTAACAAATCTAATTAACACAGAAAGAGTATAACAAGGTGCTATAGATATTACTATTACACCTCGAAAACCAAGGAAAAAAAGGAAGACCAACCCAAACCCCGCCCACTGCAATTAGTATAGATAAAAGAGGATGAAAGAAAAACAGCAACAAAACCTAATCATTTTAAACAAATCAAACAAGGACACAAGAAGCCAGCCAACTGCTGTCTTTGAGCCTAATGCTTTGCTACATTACAGGGCAGCATAACACACTTGGAGGAAAGTGCTGTCTGCCCTCTTCTGCATACATAAGTGAAACTCCTGGACATGGATGGCTGTAGCAGCATCATCAGGTTTTTTTTTTCGTCTTTTTTATTAGGAAAAGACAAGTTACATTCCTTTATTGATCCCCATGGGGGAAATTCGATATATAAAATGTGTAGTTGACTAAAAACAAAGCAAAAGATATTATGATTGCACAATTGACACTCCATCCAGTAGTGTTGTGCATTGACTAGTGATGTGGAACATTATGAAAATGAGATTATTATTATTATTATTATTATTATTATTATTATTATTATTATTAATAATAATAATATAAATAATAATAATAATAATGATTATTATTATTATGTTTATATTTAAACAATGAATGCAATTCCATTAAACAACTGTAACAAGTATAATTAACACAGAAAGCACAAGGTGCTACAAATATTACTAATACACCCCAAAACCCAAGAGAAAAATGGAAGACTGACCCAAACCCCACCCAATCCAATTAGTATAAATAAAAGAAGATGAAAGAAAACCAGCAACAAACCCTAATTAATCATTTTAAACAAAACAAACAACAAAGCAGGAGGAGGGGTTAAAGTACAAGACAAATGTTAGCCATCTACTAGTGCTTTTTTCACAGTTTCCTTTAATTATCTTATTTTTTCCTAATGACATGGTCAGGAGTTTGTCAATGTACAGTAGATATAGCATTTCTTAGATGATTAACTTGCTAATGAAAATTGTACTTTCAGCTGATGTGGACTCGGCTGATACATTTGTTGCCATGTTGTTGAAAGGTAATTAACCATCATTTGACATGTTGTTGCAAATCTCTTGATGAGATTCTATAGTTAATTTGGACAACTTTGGACAAGATCCATTTTGGACTGGGACCAGATTTAAACATCAACACATCAGCACTCATGGCATAAAGCGTATCAGTGGATCAGACTGGAAAAACATCAGAACAGTAAATCCAGTCTGATCTGATCCAGGTCTTCTTTTGGTCAGATATTGATCCATCGGTGATGTCAAGGGACTTCGTGCACTTGTCATACTGATCATAATATACTTTTTAATACGTTTTATATAGAAAAAATTTATATGGTTGAGTTCCACTTCCACATGTTTAATTTATTTTATAAATTATTTAATCTGATTACACTTAATATACAAACTGGCTTGACGTGAATTCTTCACACTGTCTTCTTGTGGCCTGGTTTTAAGTGTCAGCTTCACAAACAGCCGGTTGGTGGCCTGTCACTGTTACCGTGTGTGTTTGTGTGCTTTTGCTGTTGTCAGAGCTGATTATTTTAATTTCAGTTATTTTAATAACACCCCATCATCTGCTAAGACTGTCAGCAAACTCCCCCCGGCATCTCGGATCATTCTGCAGCTGAAGCCTGCTTCAGAATTCAGACCAACACAAACACACCAGCCTCTGCTGAGGGACTGACCTGGTGGCTGCTATAACCCAGGTTTTAATAATAAATAATGGCTTTAATGAACAGCTCCTGGGGGAATGTGATGGAGTGAGATAGAGGAATATAAGTGTGCATAATGGCAAATAATTACTGACATCTTTAACAGCCTCTGATTATTGACAAATATCTAGAGTGTGCTAGAATCTAGTCACACACACACACACACACACACACACACAAAGGCCTGATGAAACAGACACACAGGCTAATAACTGATTATTTCAGCCTAGAAATGCAGTAGCATTGCAGTGTAGGGAAGAAGGAAGGAAGAAAGGAAGGAAGAGAGGGAGGGATGGGATGGAGGAAGGGAGGGTGGGATAATTTTGCATTGCTAATAACCCTGTGAAGGGGAAGAGGAAGGAGTAAAAAAGAGTAAAGAAAAAGGAAAAAAGAGAAAAATTGTGAGACTTTGGTGCTGCTAATACCCCTGCATAGGGAGAGAAAGAAAGAAAGAAAGAAAGAAAGAAAGAAAGAAAGAAAGAAAGAAAGAAAGAAAGAAAAAATAGGGTACTTTGCTATTGCTAATAGCCCTTTGAAGAACAAGAGGGTGATATTCTGGTGTTGCTAATAACCTTTTATAGGGTAGGAAAGAAAGAAAGAATAGAAGAAAGAAAGAAGGGTGGGATACTTTTCTATTGCTAATAGCCCTGTGAAGAAGAGGTGGAAGGAAGGGATGAAGAAAAAGTTATGAAAGGAAAGAAAGAAAGAGTGTGATATTCTTGTGTTGCTGATGACCTTTCATAGGGAAGGAAGGATGAAAGAAAGTAAGAAAGAAAGAAAGAAAGAAAGAAGGAAGGGTGGGATACTTTTCTATTGCTAATAGCCCTGTGAAAAAGAGGTGGAAGGAACGGAAAGAAAGAAAGAGGGTGATATTCTTGTGTTGCTGATGACCTTTCAATGAAGTAAGGAAAGAAAGAATGAAAGAAAGAAAGAGGGGAGAGTGAAAGATGGAGAAAGGGAGACATACGGTAAATACAGGGAGAAGGGGAAATAGGGTCAAAAATGATATGAGAAGAAAAGAAAAGTGAAATAAGCAGACAGAAGAAAGCAGGATGTAAAAGTGATAGAGGAAAAGGAGTGAATAGGCAGCAGTGGTAGAGAGTGAGGGAGAAAAGGTGCCCTCTGTGTGCACTGGGTGTAGCTGAGCTGCTGATTGGTCAGCTGTGACTCTCACTGTCACACCACAAGTGGCAGCTGGAATCCAAACTGTCATTCTGTTAATGCAGAGGAAAACCTAAACTTAAACATATATAAAGAGAGATTCATTCATTCTCAATAAATAGATTTAAAAGCAATTTTTTGCCGCTGATGTGAGAGCTCTGAGCTCTGTGACATCACCGATACCACCCTGCTAATCCCACGTCTGTTTGTCCAGCTGTCTGTCTGTCAGTCAGTTGTGTATCATTTCTGTCACTTCACGCCCTGTTGAAGACGTCTCAGAGCGTCAACTCCTGCTCTCAAATGTCAGACTGGCGTTTCTGTCCATCACAGCTCCGAGCACATGCACTCTGCTTTATGTTTAGAGCTCTGAGTCCTTCATGTCCCCACAAAGGAAGGGCGTCTCTCTGTAGACTTTCTCTCAGCGGTTTGCAGCATTCTGCAGTTTTCATGAATGGAGAGTCACACAGAGGTGCAACTGTGCAACTATTTCCGACTTTTATTTGTGTGTTTTTAAATATGTTTGTCACTGAAAGTGTGGAAGACACCAATTTGAAGTGGAAGCCTTTCAGCCATGCAGCTGGAACTAAGTCCTGCATATTTATCCTGGCCACTGGGAGCAGGCTGAGACTAAGCGTCTGGTGCTAACTGGACCATGTTAAGTCCTCAGAGAGTTGTACTGCATGTTAGTGAGGCAGATAGAACACCAGAGTCACTTGCTAACTGGACCATAGCATCTTCTGTGAAAGGTGTGCACAGTTGTTTGTGGATGAAGGAGCCCAGAATTAGCATCTGGAAATCAGACAGTGACAGGAGGCTACACGAAGCTCTACATTTATGGGGTTTGCAAACCCAGACAGTTTACCGTTTACAATTTGGGGAGTTGTCACCAATTTCTTAACTTTTTCCTGCAAATTCCTGTAACTGTTCCTCTTCTCTTATCTCTTAGTTTCCAGTTCACCTCATGCTGCTACACTGTGTATTAGTGCTCTCAAACTGCTCCAAATCTCTTAGGGTGTCTTGGCGAGTCCAGATATACATTCTACACGCTTGTAACTACATAAGTTTCTTATGTAGCTAATTAGTAATTACTTAATAATTCATAGTTCATACTATAGACAAACAACAGTAATTATCTTTACCATAGTTAGCATCTAAAATGTAAAAGAAACAAAGAAAAAAGAGAACTTTAGTGAAAAAGTGAAAAGTGAAACCATGGGAGGCAGCTTGCAGAGGTGTTTTCCTCAACAGCACTTAAGTTGTGTCCTAAACCCAGGTTTAAATGAACTGTCAGAAGTGTTAGGAAAAAAAATCTGTCAAATTATTATTTTATTTATTTAAATACATTAATAATTTGCTTTTTCTTTGTCTAAATGTAAGTTAACTTACTCTTATGTGGTGTAAATTGCAGAAAATGCTGCTTCTATTTTCAGTAAAGAATTCTGTGTTTGTATGCTTAGTTTTGTTAAAAGTGTCCTCTAAACCTAAAATACCAGATATTTAATGTATTCCATTGATACAGATTTTTTTTTGTTAAATCCCATAACAGATTTTAATAAACAGTTTGCTCTTGTAATTTTAATATTTTAATTTTCATTAAAATTTTAATTTTCACTTTTAATGTCATTTTGAAATACAAGGAAAAACTGTAAGTTTTATTCTTGAAAAACTCTAAAAAGAATCATTTTTTATAACGTAGTTACTTAATAATAAAGGAATAATTTAGGAGGTTGTATTTCATCAGAGGTTTAATAACTTAACATTGATTCTGCTACCATTAATCAGCTACAGAGGATTAAAGCAAGGCTCCTGATTGGTCAGCTGTAAAGCCCTTTGGCAGTCGGAGTACAAACCCGTATTGTCTTGAAAAAATGAAATTGAAACTTAAATATAAAAAAAAATGCTTCAATCTTTACTTACAGATATATTCTGCAGTTTGAAGAAGGTTCTGACACTGTTTCTATCTGAATCCCAAATGCCTTCCTGGTCATAATGCTGTATTTGCTCACTACATACTACACACATCAGTCTTAGTTTGTACATTATAGACAAAAGAGCACCATTTGAGACTCTATTCGGTGAAGCAATAAACCATAACCCGATTTTCTTTCATGTTTAATTTCATATTTCATATTTAATTAAAAAATCGACACATGATTTTGAAAATATGAGAAAACAAAATTCACTACATGTCATCTAGGACAGGCAGGCAGGCAGGCAAGCACAAGTGTGGGTTTCATTTTTATTAGAGTCCAGAGCAAACAAAGCAGAAGAGTCAGGCAATTCTCAAAACGGTAAACAGGCTGAAGGGCAGGCGATTGTCGAACAGGCATTAACTAGGACAGGACGGGGGGTCATGAGTGGCGCAGGAAAAGAGCGTTCTCTCTATTGTTGGGAGATTACAAGCTCGAGTCATGACAATTCAATAGTCATTCATATCCGGGAGTCCAAGTGAGAAATACCGGCTGTGTTCTGCGTGTGGGTGGGAGATACGCTGTAGCTTTACAGTCCGTCCTGTCAGTCTGTATGATACTCACCAGGTGTGGGTGTTAATGAGCTCATGTATGAGGAAGAGGGCAGATAGCATTTCATTTGTTTGTCTTCTGCAGCCATGTGATGCAGCCTGAAATGGTTGCTTCATGTGTTTCAGATGCTAGCCTTTACCCTCCCCTGATATCTGTCACACGATAGCAGAATGTTAACTAATTGGAAATAAGAAATAGGCAAATGACCAGTTTGAGAGAAAAAGGAATGTAAAGAGACAACAAACAGTTCATCATAAAGTTAACAGAGGGCAAACCAGAGTCACAGGAATACAAATGACTTAGTAGTATCACTAGTGACTTCCATTTAAATGGTGTGTGTGTGAATCATGTGTCATTGGATCTGCCTGACATCATGGGAAGTATAGTTCATGGGAACAGTCTAAGTAATATATAAACATGTAAATAAATGACATGGATGTATAGACTATGTAAATTCATAGCATGCTCTGTGGATTTCCCATTTTCTCCCAGGCCCTTTGAGAATATTGAAATGCATGTATAAAATTGTGATGGATAGGTTTAGGTGCAACCTTGATATCCGTCTTCTGTCTATTCATTTTTTTTCGGTTGGCTCTTTTGTCATCCTCGTGCCAAGCCTCAGTTTCCCCCAGTGCTCATTTATCCTTCACTGAACTGCAGGAACTGTGAGCCATCACTGTCTCGTGATTTAGTTCCACAAGCCCCAGTGCATTACTGCAGCATTTCTTATTCTGCTCTGTGCTGTGTGTGTGTGTGTGTGTGTGCGCGCGCTGTGTGTGCTGTGTGTGTATGTGTATTAAGTATTTATAAGAAATGCCCAGAGTCAGCCAAAAGTTGTGCTGTATGGTGCTTCCCTTTGCTTTTTTTGTAAGTCAGTGCACAATAAAAACAGGGAGCAATTCCAAGTTGGGAGACTTAAGGAAAGTGGAAAATAGAGAAGAAAACCAAATGTGATATTTTATGAATAGAGGGAGGAATTGGAGCATGGAAGAGCACATGATTGAGGGCAAAAAGAGAAGTGAATTGGAAAAACTGCAGAGGACCTTGCGAGGTGGCGCACCTACTATACTCTGACTGCCCCTTTCCCGTCTTACACACACTACTGTGTGGCATGGCTGAGAAGGACAAACATATGGAGGCCTGCTGAGTTTATCAGTTCTTCATTAAGTGGCTAAATGAGTTTTTTATGGATTATATAGGTGACCTGTACACCTGTGCTGCTGTGCAAATGCAGCAGGGTTCCTGGTCTTTGCCCACGGCCAACTGGGAAATTAAATGGCTTTGCAGAAAGGCTATAAGTTAATGGTTTGTGTTTAGTCTCGGTGAAATCTGTTAATTAGCTAATCAAAGGCTGTGGCTTTGCTGTTACAAGACAAACAGGCATACATGCTCTTAAGGGAACAATCAACCGTTAGTTTTGCTTATTATCTCCAACAACCTGATAATATTATAAACTAGTCATGTTTCCAGTTTGTATTATTTAGTATAATTTAATAAAATACATATATAGTGCAGTGTGTACTGGCTGCAGCCTGCCGACACGGCTGAAGAAATGCTTTAGGAAGCCCTTATACTGTACTATCGATATTGCTGATTTATTTTACCCGAATATATTTATTCCCAAGAGGCAGCTGGTAAATTTTTGATGACCACAATATGAACCGCATAGAGTCAAGGGTCTAGCATATCATCATCTGAGAACCGCTTTTCACAAACCCATTATTTCGAGTGAAATCCAGTGAGTTGCAAAGCAAAGTTAAATAAATTTACTAAGTAATTATGTGCAAAGAATGGCTGAATGATAATCACAATTGTTTTGTTCCGTATTGAGATCTTAAAAATTTATCCAAATTATTCGGACAATTGAAAAACACTCTTATTCTTATTGCACTTTATTATTATTATTATTATTATTATTATTATTATTATTATTATCATATAAAAGCAGACGCTCCTAAGAGATATTAACTAGTCTTTCAAAGGCTAAACATGTCAAAATTAAAATTCAACCAACTAAGAAATCAAATAAAAAAACACTACTGTGTGTAGCTGTAGCCAGTGTAGATCCATCCGTCCTGCTTATAGAGCTATAGTTTTGCCTGTGCAGCAAAAATCTATAAAATTGTCAATAATAAAATACAATTTCTAAAAGATAGCCTGTATCTTAAAGAAGGAAGGCAAAATCATTAAACAACCAATGTGCATCCATAACACCATATTATAAATGAAGAAGTACACTGATATTTCTCTGCTATTGCCATTTGCAAAGATGTTGAAAATGTTCTAGCAATCCTGACTTTTGTAAAAAAGTGAACATAGATTATAGCCAAAGGCCGAGCTCATATCAGTGCTTTTTCAAAATTGTGCACTCTTACTAAACCCACTGATTAACATACAGTAAAGGAAATTAACATTAGTACTGTAAATCAGTGAGAACCCAAAAATGTTATCCAAGACACTGGATGTGTGTGTGTATAGAAAACAAAATTGTATCTTTGTTTGTCCCACAAGCTTGAAAGCTGAATTTGTTTTTAGAATTTTTCTCTCTAGTACAGTTTTCAGTAATTTCTTATATACGTTTTTTATATACGGCTGTTATTACGTACAAACTTAATTCTAAGGGTGTGTTCAGACTCGTCAGCTTTGGTTCAATTAAAACAAACCGTGTTGTGATTGTTCTGTTAGTGTGGTTCGTAAGAGTAAGTGTGGATACTTCCTTTCCACTCGGGTGTGCACCAAATAAGCAGATCCAGACCCCCGGAAAAGGTGGGTCTCAGACAGTTTCTAAAAGATCTAAGGCATTGTTACAAGATGAGAGACCATTGAGAGTGCATTGAAAACAAAAAAGTTTTGACTCTTTTGTCCATTTTACCAACTCCTGCTGTGTTTCCAGTTGGTAAAAATACCACCAGGTATAGACAACCCTGAAAAGTACGTGGTGCATTGTTCTGATGACCAGCTCACAAAATATACAACATAGTCGTCTCCAATTCCCACCCATCAGTGCTTCCCCCCATGTCACACGACGAACTGCCAGTCAGGGAGGGCGAAGCCATCACGTTCTTCCTCCGAAACATGTGACGCAAGCCGCTGCCTCTTTTCGAACTGCTGCTCATGCAACTTTCGGGAGCGGTGTAACGCACTCGGAGGAAAGCGCACCCGCCCACCTCTTGTATGCATGAGCTCACAGACACCCGTGATTGGACAGTGTTGCTCTGATTGACATGGGGGAGAGTGTATGCTGCCCCTCCCACGGCCAATCTTGCTCTCTGAGCTCCCGGCTACAGGCAGCTATAGCTTCACCCGGATTCGAACTAGCGATCTCCGGATGATAGGGCGAACACCATCGCGAATGTTTTTAAAAAAAACTATTTTGGTTCGATTGTAAATTTGTGAGTGTGAATGCTAACCAAACCAGGACTAAAATGTAACAATGTATCAATTTTCTGCTTTGGTCTGGACCAAAAAAAAACGACCAATCTGAACACACCCCAAAATGTTCAAGTATATGATTTCATATACCTCAGAGATGTTCCTTTTGAAGTGTCCAGCAATAGTCTGCCTTTTCCATGTCCATGCCAGTATACTGAAAAAAACTAGCAGTGATTTAAGAAACTCTGGAAACTTATTTGTGTTCAGCTTGCAAAAATAAAAAAGCAACCGAGATACAGAATACCTTCGAAGTGCATTTACACTCTTTCAGTCTGAACAGCATGTACAAAAACTCCTGACGTAGAGTGCAGGTAAGTGGTCCTTTAGTGGTCCTGCATTTTCAATAATCTTCCATTCAGGTCCTTCACGTCTCCAGCACTTCCTTTATGTGAACATCTGCCGTGTCAGCCCTGTGGCCTCTGTAGTAGTTCCATTATTCATGTCATAGACTAGAAAAACCCTTATCTAGGGCAATGCCAATGTTTCTGTAGTCTCCTCACGGCCCGCATGCTCTTCCTGACATAGTCATCCACTTGATCACTCCATTCAGACAGCGAGCGCCGAGTGACATCATCAGGTAGAAAAACCAATACCGTGGCTTCACTCTGAGGCATAGTGATAAAACATTTAGACAAAGTACATCCCAGTTTTATTAATTCATGAGCATTGCAGTCTTTGACTATATAAATGTATTCATGCATAACCTGTGTTAGGTACATCCATCTGAAGCTGAAGGGGATATCTAGCGCCACTCTTCCTCTTTCGTTTCTTCCTCCCCTCATCTTCGTCTTGCGCTGTTAATTCCTGACTCGGCACTGTTTCTCCTGATTGCGCTTTTCGTTTTAATCATCATGTCTAGATGCATTGTGGACAGATGTGCCACCCAGCTGCACGGCAACGGGCTGAACCTTTTGAACCAGTCAATCAATTTGTTTGTCTTAATTCAGTCTCCGACACAGTGTGGGCTGTAATTGATTCGGCCCAATCACAGTCAATTAGCACGCGTTTTTTTCTCAATTAAGCGCTACATGGATACACGCCTCGCATGTATGCATGCAAGTCTACTCAAAATGCATATATTTGAGAATGCGGTGTGTGTGCTGAGGGTTATTAGCCATAGTGGGCGGTAGGATTAGGTGTGTTTGCCTGTTTTTTTGCTGTAAAATTTGGCAGACTGAAAGCTAAAACATGTCTAATGATGAACGCAGCCCATAAAAAATCTGCTATCTTATTTTGGATGCTGCATAATGTGCTTTTCATCTTGTCTGATACTTACAACCTTAAACAGATGTGACAACATTGCTAGAAAATGCTAGCAGAAAAGAGTTAAGCAGAGGAGTCAGGCAATTCTCAAAATAGTAAGCAGGCTGAAGGTCAAAACTGAGTTTAAAAAAACGGAATTTTATCACACAATTCCTACAGTATGACAGTGGATGTGGCAGCTACATGTTAACAGCATAAAACAGCATTTACATTTACATTATTTGGCAGACACCCTTCTCCAGAGTGACTTACATTCATCTCATTTACACAACTGAGCAGCTGAGGGTTAAGGGCCTTACTCAAGGGCCCAGCAGTGGCATGGATTTGAACTTACAAACTAAGGGTCAGCAGTCCAACAACTTAACCACTGAGCTACACTGCCCAGTGTAACAGCACAGTATAACAGCACAGTGTAGCAGCACAGTGTAGCATCACAGTGTAACAGCACAGTGTAGCAGCACAGTGTAGCAGCACAGTGTAACAGCACAGTGTAGCAGCACAGTGTAACCGCACAGTGTAGCAGCACAGTGTAACAGCACAGTGTAACAGCACAATGTAGCAGCACAGTGTAACAGCTCAGTGTAACAGCACAGTATAACAGCACAGTGTAACAGCACAGTGTAACAGCACAGTGTAATAGCACAGTATAGCAGCACAGTGTAACAGCACAGTGTAGCAGCACAGTATAGTAGCACAGTGTAACAGCACAGTGTAGAAGCACAGTATAGCAGCACAGTGTAACAGTACAGTGTAGCAGCACAGTGTAACAGCACAGTGTAACAGCACAGTATAGCAGCACAGTGTAACAGCAGAGTGTAGCAGCACAGTATAACAGCACAGTGTAACAGCACAGTGTAGCAGCACAGTGTAACAGCACAGTGTAACAGCACAGTGTAGCAGCACAGTGTAACAGCACAGTGTAGCAGCACAGTGTAGCAGCACAGTGTAACAGCATAGTGTAGCAGCACAGTGTAGCAGCACAGTGTAACAGCACAGTGTAGCAGCACAGTATAGCAGCACAGTGTAACAGCACAGTGTAGCAGCACAGTGTACCCAGCATGGTTTGTACCAACCAGAGGCCACAAGCCGTCTCTCAATACAAGTGTTTCCTTGGTACTACAGACTTGGTAAGTTTGACTCACGAGTACAAACCCCCGAGGACAGAAGTACGCTGTGCGGTCATTGTGCAATTGGAAAAGCGACGTACCTGACATCACCTGCTAATGCGACCGCACATCTCTGAAAACATTGAAGCAAATGTAACCACATACTTGATGTCTAAATAGCGCCACTCTCACTTAAAAATCGTATAACTTTATTTCATAACACTACAACAGTAGTATTTCAGAGTTTTCTCCTTCTCCGTCATGCTGAGTTTGGTGCGATATCTGACTGTCCCAAATTCACACAAGTCACCTCCCGATGCATCCTTGATAACATGGGCGGAGCAGGAACACACAGTACTTGGCTAGATGCAGACTTTTGAATGGAACAGTACTTGGGCTGTGATGATGATGTTTCACAATCGGCTACGGTCCCGTTCTCTTTTCGAAGGTTCACAAATCCACAAGTCAGAACATATCTCAGTGTCAAAGTACACAAGCAAATGTGCACCTTTCATGTCCCGGGTCCATTCCCCTTCAGTGATTTGGCTTTTCTGTCAGGTAAATGTTATTCAGGATTTATTCTGACTGCTGGTTTCTGTTTTTGTATCCAAGGGTCAAAATCGCAAATGCTATGTCTCTGCCTGTATATATCATGTATTCCATATACCTAGCACTTTACTCCTTGGTGCCTGATATCCCATAATGCCTTAAAAGGCATCTTATGGTCTTTTTCTTCCTCTAATTCACTATCAGTGACTCTCAGGTGCAACATAACACCGATCAATGAATGATGAGTATCGAAATACACTCACGTTTAGGTTTCCACCTCCACTGCCCATCCTCAGCATCCACACCAGAGAGTGCAGAGCGTTATCACACAGAGAACACATGGTTTCTCCATGTGTAAATATGACATGATAAATCTCTAGGGCTTTATTTATCTGTGTGCTGTAGTGCACGTAATAGACTAAGGATGTGTTAACATTTTGTACATTTGCTTGGAACTTCAAAAGACCTTTTGCTTTGTGAATGAACTGGGTCTGGTTTGTTGCTATTTTGTTGGCATAATACTTTCTCATCAGCATGAGTACTGAGGACAGCTGTTTAGAAAGGTTACCTAGCAACAATGCTCATAGATAAAAATGGAAAACGGTGTGCACTCATGCAAAATAAAGAAAAAAAGAATGAATAAACAGGGGAAATCTGAAAAGAAACTGGAGGGTGCATGAGCAATTCCCATAAGGAAGGTATTTAAAGAGCCAGGCAGAAATAACATGTGCATTACTCTGTAAAGCAGCTCATCACTGTACCTCCTGCTGGTGTCCCAAATAGTCAACAGTTTTCTGAAACAGCATACAGTAAATATTCACTGCTTTTAGCATTGCTGTTGTTTAAGTGTCGGTAAGGTGAAGGTTCAAACTTCTAAGACATTTACAGTACTGTATAGTATAAGTCTTAGGCACCCTGCTGTCTTTAGGTACAACTTTTGTTCATGATGTTTTCTTTTTTGAGTTCTGCATTATTGAGTCAATACAAAATTTTTTTTTTATTTCCAAATGTTACTTTTCCAACAGAAAATGAAACGTTACACAAAAATGTTACGAAAGCGACACATTACATATCAGACCACTTTTCAGACAAACTACATAATGAAGGCTGCTGGGTTTTACAGCACAAAAAAGAAGTAAGTGTGATAATCAAAGTCTCCAGAAGAGCTGTGGCAGATTCTCCAAGACACTCAGTAAAACTTACTAGCTAATTACTCTACAGTGCGATGCAGAAGTCTTAGGCACGTGCACAGACTTGCTGTAAAGCAAAGACGCCTTTGAAAATTCATTCATTCATTCATTCATTCATTTTCTTGACCGCTTATTCCTTTTCAGGGTCACGGGAGAGCTGGTGCC
>JAOVVG010000009.1:3359550-3369649 GCA_028566375.1 Leptodoras nelsoni
ACATGCAGACTCCACACAGAAAGGACTCAGACCACCCCACCCGGGGATCGAACCCGGGACCTTCTTGCTGTGAGGCGACCTACTGAAAGTCAAGATCCATTAATTAGATCCGGTGATTAAAAACAGGTGGAATGAGGTGTGGCTCCTGCTTGACTGGAAAGAAAACCTGCACCCACACCAGCCCTTTCTGGATAAGATTGGACACCGCTGATCTAACCCATCTTTTAATTATGTGTAATAAGCTTAATTAGTTTATCAGTTTGTTTCAAAAATTACATTACTAGGTTTCAGGCTTTGTAATTAAGTAGTCCATAGTCTAATCTCTAGATGAACAGTTAACTCACCATAATCATTATCTAAACTAGATTAGGAGTGATTTCACACATTCATTCACATGCAGCCTAATAGTCTGTTAATAATTGGACAGAGAGCTGAATTGGACTAAGACACATTTACGTGTATGTACACCTCAATCAGAATAGGGGTAAACAGATTAAAAATACTTTGTTATCTTTGCATAGACTGTTTAAATAGAAGTATAATAGCAACATAAACATTCGTGTCTGATTACTTGTAGTCTGATTACTCTGTGTGTGATTTTGGGTTAAGACGTGATGCAGTAAGGATGATTTATGTTACAGCTTCAAATTTATTTAAAATAATGGCGAGTTTAAATATGTAAATGTGAAACGCAGAGCAACTTCATTACGATTGTAAACTCTACTTCTCTCTGTCCGTTTGATAATCACAATTTGTTGAATTTTTGCTCAGAAGGAACTAATTTAAAACTCATTAAGAACGCAAACAGCATGATTAAAAAGTCGAAGGCGCTAACTGGACTTGCATTTCATATATCCCTGGCACTAAACTTCACTGGCCACACACGCATGCATAACTGCGGATCGGATTACACAGCGCGCATATAAATGAAGTGCTAGCCGAAGTGTCAGATACGGTACCTGTAGCTAACAAGACAGATAGCCAAGTTGCACATAAAACAGCTTGGGTGTCTGGTTATATTTGTTGAGCTCTGTTTGCATTGGAAGTCGCATTGGAAATTAGAAACTCTGTTTACGCTCCCTCTCGTTCTAGATTCTGAACTTGACGATAATTTTTGCAGCCTTGATTTTATCCACATGTGCACGCATGAACCCACTGAAGGAAAGGCATGAGAAGGGAAACAGGATGTGTATTGAGTGTGAGGATGGGGTGACATTACTTTCTGATTTGTCGAGCGAGCACCTCGATGGCATCAGCTATAAGGAATTCCAAGCTGCAACACACGAAAATTGAACTTGTGTGACGTTAAACTGTGAAACAAATGTATTTACATATTAATGAAAGGTGCCAGTATGCTGTTCCTGATTGTTCCTTTTTTTGAATGTAAGTGAAATGGGTCCACCGTACAGACTGCAGTAGAAGATCATCATGTAAAAGGCCAGATAATGGTTTTGTTTGGCTTTTTAAGCTAGCTAGATTTATTTGTAGGCACTGACAAGGTTAGCTTGCTCACATTAGTTATAGTGGAAGCTGGCATTTGCATGGACATGCACCGAGCAGGAAGAAAATCATTCATTGAGAAAGATGCATGGAGGCAGTTACTTGCACTGGATTTATGCATGTAAATGTTTGCTTAAAAAGGAAAATAATCAAGGCTTTGAAGGTAGCGACTGTGATCTAGATTGTCTGCCCGAACTATTTCATCTGTATCCGTCGGGATATAATGAACAGAGATTTTGCCATGATTTTTGTTGTGAAAGTTTTTGTTGTTCTTCTTACACTTTAATCTTGAAATAAAAGGCTGGCAGTGAATACGTATTGTTAAAAATGACAGAATTATCACTCCTGCTGCCTATTGGTGCTCCTTTTTAGCATAGACACAAGGTTAATATGCCATATGTGATTTTCCTTGATTTGAAGGAAGCATGTTTTGTAGATATACAGCCCAATTCAATAATAAATAATAAATAGCCCATTACCCCAACTGCTAATTAAAGTCCAGCTGACTGTAACAAATGACTCAGAACAAACTTGATTTTGGTTATTAAAGGGAACATATTATAAAGCATTCACTATTTTAGGTCTTGGGCACATACAGTTGTGTCTCTGGAGTACCTACCAACCCATAAAGTTTGAAACATGAAAATGCACCTCTCTGTATGCTACCTATATCAGAAAACATGATCGTAAACAGAATCCGTATCCTTTCGTACATCACACACATTATTTAAATGGATACGTTTATTTTTTAATGGCAATCTTCTAAAAACCAGTAGGTATGTGATAAGATCTGTACATGTGTTCCTAAAAGCTTTTACAATCTGGGTCAAAAACATTTGTTTTTTTAGTTTTTACAATTACTTATTACAATGAAATATTTTACGCCTTATGCACAGCCTAATGCACTCCTCAAGCATCTACCAGTGACTACAGCCTAACTAAGATTCAAAGTAACTGGAGACTGAACTTTTATATACACCACATAGATCATAAACCTTTAAATAAAAATAAATAGAATAATATAAAATTATAAAGGTTAGAGCGCTTTTTAACCAGAAAAAAATGTTTTGCGGATGATTTGGTTAATGCACTGACCTCAGTCCCATCTATGTAATATACCTATAGGCACACCCTGCAGCAGAGGGGGCAGGGCTAGCAGAGGCTCATTATCATTTAAAGCATCAGGCACTGGACCTGAGCATTCGGGAAGAGCTGTTTTATACAGGATGGAAAGACAGCTGTAGTATTTGATCCATGTGATATTTTAACCAAAGATTGCCACATACATTTCTTTAAGACCACAGGGAACTGGAATAACTGGACGGAGAATGGTTATAATATGCCATCTTTCAGTGTGAATCACAAAACTGACAGCCTAATGACGCCTTTACCTATGGACCTATTTTACAGTTAACAGAAGCCAAATGGGTAGCAAAACTAATTATACCACTGCGCTGGTGAATTCTTGATTCTGATTGGTCAGAAGAGAAGATGTTGATGAATTTTCTGTAACAGCAGCTCTGACATAATTTGAGCTGTAATTCAAATGGAAGATCAATATACTTGCTCTATTACATTATAGTTTCCATAGTAACAGCTCATTCACAGGGACTTGTATAGTGGACAGTTCACATAATCTAAGGTTAGAAAAAGAAGAATGTTTACTCATCGCTGTAGTGACACTGTCTATTGTCTATTAGAGAATGTTTAGTTAACATTTATGGAAAGAGTCTCCAGTGTCAAGACTGCGTTACAGTCAGTACATTTTATGCCTCTTGTTAGTGATGTGAGATTCTGTTTTTTGTCTCATCACTCCCATGCCATCTTTGATTATTTTCTAATATAACAGCACCCCCCTTTGTGCTTTATTCCTTACTTAAACAGCAAGCTCTCTTTTGCCATTGTAGAGAAAGGAGACTTGACTAATATATTCACTACAGGAAGACAGAGCATGTCATTTTAATTGTATCTCTGCTGACGTATCGATGTAACATCTATAAGTGAAATCTAATCATGTGGCATACTGAAAATGCCAGTTCACTAAACTATCGATACAAACTCGCTCTTTAAAGGGAATGAGAAGAGTTTGCTCTAGTTGATTGCATATAACCTAAACACATCTTGATAATGGGTTCTTTTTAATGTGACACTTTTTTTTTTTTTTTTTTAAGCAATTTGCAGCCTGCAGTGAAGGTCACTTAAAAACATTAAGAATACATAATGCTATTTTATTGGAGATTTTTGCTTTTTAATGATGATGAAAAATATACTAAAACTGTTATATACTTGTATCCGCTAGGTTGCTTTGCAGCATTTTATTATTTCCACAGGAATGGTGACACTCCTTACCATGTGTTAGACTGCGCTCGGTTCTGCCTCTCCTCTCTCCAGATGGCACTGTCTCTCTGATCTCTCTCCCGATGCCACTCTCTTATGTTTTATCTACCCACCTCGCTCTGTCTCTTTCTGTCTCTCGGTCTGGAACGGAGGACCAGCACCAGATGTTGTGGAGTGTGCTATGGCAGTGGGGTCTGTAAGGGACCAGCTGGGCTCCTAGTGCAGTGGTTGAGCTAATGAAAATGGTTGTGCTAGAAGTTTGCTCTAAGCCAGTGGCATATGACAGCTGGAGGACCACTCTCTTGGGAAGGTGTGGTTGTGTGTGCGTGTGTGTGTGTGTGTGTAGGGTGTCACACCAGCACCAATAAACCGTCTGCATGCAATCCACCAAACCCTGCATGACTGCTTTCGTCCTTTCATTACAAAGACGGTGTATCAGGGGTCCTCTCTGGAGAACAGCAACATTAATAACATCATCACCTTTTAACTTTCACCTCTGATCTCTTTCTCTCTCTCTCTCTCTCTCTCTCTCTCTCTCCCTGTCTCCTTCTCCCCTCTTTCTCTCTCTCTCTCTCTCTCTCTCTCACTTCAGCTCATTTTTTTCCTGCTTCTTAGCCCATCCCCCTCCTCCATCACAAATAACGCTCCACGTGTGCAGCTGACTTATTTAACAGTGTTGGGTTAGCAGGGCTACGTATTAATTTATTACCGCTCTCTCAAGAGACAAATGTTCCAGAGATGATTCTGGTGAAGAGCAGAAGGAGGGGCAGGTTTCAGCAGAATCACAGTTTCCCCTCATTACGAGGTGTTAACGCCTTGGAATACAAAGTCGCGAGTGAAAATCCAGCCTTCTAAAAGCGGATTAAAGGGTGCATCACGGGAAAAGAAATAACGTGCGATTACCATAGTGCAGTGGAACAATTATTCACCTGCTGTTACATGTTCATCCAAAGTAAATACCATTTAGTAGAGATATTATGAAAAATCTGATCGGTTTTCTTTGGCATTTATATTGAGCGTAGGCTCTGATCCTGTTTGCAGGCATGCTTTGCTGTACACCGTGGCCTTATACATCATACATCAGCTGGGGCACCAAATGGTGCTGGGGAAATGCATTGATATTAATGATAAAAAGAATAGCAAGTTACCATGCTTTTGAAAAACTTAAATAACAGCTGTGAATGATTACAGCAGATGATTACCCGTGTCCAGATTCATTCCATACATGATAATACTTACTTTCAAGTCCAGAAGCATGAATTGACCAAACTATACTATACTATAGGGCCTAAATATAGAACCAAACATATATACAAAGGCTCTAAATGTTTATATCTGTAATGTTATGCGTGAGCTAAACTGGATGCTTTTATTTTTTTTTATTTAATACCATACTATTAAACTACTATTTAGAAATGCTAGTCAGCATGGTATATGGAATGGAATTCCGGCTCTGACAGTTCCTCAACCTCATCACTCAAGTTCATAATTAGTATTAACTTAGTATTAATTTTTTTTTTCATTATTGCTTAGTTCATTTTGTTTCTTCCTGCCCCTGATGATGTTACAAATGTAGTTGCTTCTATTTCCCAAAGTATATACAGTACAACAAGTAGCCTAACGTAAACTACTGAACCTAATAATGATGAAAGAAAAAAAATGCAGGCTTCATACCTCACTGCATCAAAGTAAAAACCTTTGTTATGTCCCACAGGATCCCTACCCAGATGCACAGCTCTAGTCATAGCCAAATGCCCTGTGAACCTTTCTGGCAAAAACAAGAGTGCGCCTCCTATTTATATGTATATTTGTCAATAATGCAGTCATACCGGGTCACATTTATAAGGATGTAATTCCTTATTTAGCTGCCTTTACTACCAGTAGAACAATGATCAGGATCGCAATAGAGTGTCAACAAAAGTGTTAGGATTTTTTTGTTTAAGATCTCATTTTTATTATTTATATATCATTTGTCTTAATGCAGTTACAATTTCCAAACAATTTTGCTAATATATTTTGAACTAGTTAATGCTTGTTTGAAAAAGTATCCATCTAAATGCATGTCAATGCATGGCATACTTCAATCTTAATATAAAATAAAGTATGTATGATAAAAGCGATATTACCTATAAGTAGTTAGCAGGATGTTTCCACATAACATCTTAGCCAAGCCATGTCTGAATTCGTTTTTTTGCCTTCCGTTATACAGAAGAGTCTATATAGAGTGAATAATGAGGAATTGAAGGTATGCTTTCCTACAGAAATAATAATAAGGCTGTGTGTAAGTGGGTAAAGGTAGAAGCAGGAGCACAGCTGGGGTTCACCAAGAGGACACTTGGCTTCAGATCTTTTTTCATCTTCTTTCTTTCTTTCACCTTTCCTTCTTTCTCAGTCTCATCTTTTGATCTTACACACTTCAGTGGGCTAAGGCAGGCTTGTATGTGGCCTCCCAGAGAGCAGATACGAGAAGGTCAGCCACACAGGACAGCTGGAAGAAGGAAGAATGAAAAACTCAGGGATAAATTAAGAGAGGAGAGAGCATTAACACATCTGTAGATTGTATGTCAGTAAAATATTAAGACTGGCTTTTAGATATTACTGTAGGTTGAGGCAAAGTTCAGAAAGTTGATCTAATGGCGATGAGTTCATGCTTTTCTGATCAGCACAGTTGTAAAGAGAGGTTATTTAAGTAAATTAGTGGTTATTTGAGTAGTTAAACATAATATTGACACTGTCATGTAATATACAAACCCTGTTTTCAGAAAAGTTGGGACACTTCCTGAAAATGCAATAAAATCTGTAATTTTTTGAGTCACTTGAAGCTTTAATTAGCAGATGAAATGACAAATAAAATGATTTTCAGCATTTTCAATGATGGACTTAATTCAATTTGTTAAATATAAACAAATTGAGAAACTGGTATCTGTAATACACTCAAAAAACTGGGACTGAGGCGTGTTCAGAATTGGCTCACATCACCTTTTGTTTTAATTATACTTTTAAATCATTTGGGAATTGAAGATACTAATTGTTCTAAGTGCAAAATGCAAAATTCCTCTTCAGGTTGCATCTTGATGCAGCAGTGGACTGTGTTAAGTAACAATGATTTTCAAAATTACCCCTGAGCCCATGTGGCTATGTACATCACGGTAGCATGACGGATTCTCAAAGAATACCACCCGAGGGCTCGATGGTCTCCCACATTCAGCTGTAGTTTCTGCCCTTGGCCTTCACACACTGAGATTTCCCCTGACTCCTTGAATCTTTTCATGATATTATGAACTGCACAACTTGCAGTCTTGTGCTGAGAAAGATTGTATTTGAACTGACTGATGATTTTCTCATGAAGTTTGGTACAAAGTAGTGAACCATGACCCATCCTAGCTTGCAAAGACTAAGCCTTTGGTGGAAACTCCTTTTATACTCAATCTTGATGTCCTCACCTGTTACCAGTTAAACTGCTAATTGTGGAACCTTCCAGTGTTACTTGTATAACCTTTTCCGTTTTATTTTGCCAGTGACCCAACTTTTTGGAATGTTTGATGATTTTCTACTTATGCATGTAAAATGTAGAATGTAATAAACTTTGCATCCGCAGAATGAATTTGCAAAAACCTAAAAGTTCGACTCAATTTAATTATCGGTGGTAAAATAGTGCTTTTTCCAACAGACATTGTCCCAAAGTAGCGGGACATAATATCCTGCTATAAATATCTAAATTCCGAATATAAATTGCAAATTTATACATTTATAAATGAATCCTTAAAAGGGTTGCAAAGGGGCAGAAAATTTGCAGTAAATTTCCAGAAACGTTCCGGAAACTTTCCATGGGAAGTTAAGCTGGGGAAATTTTATTTATCCAATAATATAATAATAAAAAACTTACTTGACTTTATATAATCTTCAGGCTCAACTGTGTAGCTTCAATAGTCTTGTGCTTTGGGCTCAAAAGTGTGGCCTCCAGGGTTTAAGTAATCATCCGTGCATGTGATCGAGGAGTGCACAGTGCATGCAGAGGGCGTGGCCTCAGTAATCTTGCAGTAAGCAGTGCTGTGTGCATGTGATTGAAGAGTGTACTTGCATTAAATCTGATTGTTTTAGCCAAGATTATGCTACAATGTATTTTCCCCAACTATATTTAAGTTCCAGGGCGACACGGTGGCTTGGTGGGTAGCACCATTGCCTCACAGCAAGAGGGTCCTGGGTTCGATACCCGGGTGGGGCGGTCTGGGTCCTTTCTGTGTGGAGTCTGCATGTCTTCCCAGTGTCCGTGTGGGTTTACTCCGGGTACTCCAGTTTCCTCCCACAGTCCAAAGACATGCACGTTAGGTTGATTGGTGTCTCCAAAGTGGCCCTAGTGTATGAGTGTGTGTGCCCTACGATGGATTGGTGCCCCGTCTAGGGCTGCCTTCCTGCTTTGCGCCCTAAGCTCTCGGCTAGGCACCGGCTCTCCCGTGACCCTAAAAAAGAATAAGCGGTCAAGAAAATGAATGAATGAATGAATGAATGTTTAAGTTCACTGTTGAGGGCCAACCTTCAATTTTGTAAATTTCTGTTTTATTCCCATAAATTCCTGTTAAATCCCATAAATTCCCATAAATTCCTGTTAATTCCCATAAATTTCCGTTAATTCCCATGGAAAGTTTCCAACTTTGAAAATTCCTGGAATTTTCCAACCCTAATCCTTCATGATCAATCCAGAGGCAATGCTGGCAAGGAAAAACTTCTTGAGATGACAAGAGGAAGAAACCTTGAGAGGAACCTTTAAAGGGATCCCATCCTCATCTGGGTGACAAGCAGTAGTGCTATATAAAACATTTCCCTTCTCTAACTGTGTAGTATCTACTCAAAAAGTGCAGTTGTGTAAGAAAGAACTTATGAGCTACTTATGGATATGAGACATTATGGACATTTAGGAATCCATTATAGTTTTAATTTGTAGTCTATTGTGTTGCAGATATCAAATGTCAAATGAAAGTCAGTTGTGGAGCAGGGAATGCTTGCACAAATGAATGCAACTGAAAGGCAGGTATTATATTTGCGAAAGTCTCTTTCTGCCAGATGAAGACAAAATGATACGATTCTTTACATTTTAATGAACAGAATTATCAAGATTATATCAAAGAATTCTTTAAAATGGCAGTGTTGGGTTCATAGTCCGTATTCGCAGCACGTTTGCAGATTCAAATCCAACAGCATTTACGTGAACCGACGATTTATACTTACTACATAAAGAAATCATACCCTTTTTCATTTTTCTGCTCCTGCTGTATTTGCATGCACCTTATTTACTTGGCCTTATATTAAATGTGCAGTTGTGCCCATGTGGCAAGTTTCATTTTCCATCTGGGAGTCTCTTAGAGATCTGTAATTGCCATGGCTATGAACAACATATAGCACAAACCTACTATTCATTTCCTGTCCCTATTCTGTGTGATTTTATTTGTAAATCACTCACAACACGCCCACTATTTACATTCTCAGCTTCTCCCGTAATGCACTGCAGCATTTGCATCAAAACAATACATCAGATGTGGGAAATAGCACCATAATTAATGTTATTTGTGGACATTATTTGTACACACTAACCCTCTGCAGTGCACTGTGGGATTTTATGGGCATGGTTTGTGCTTTAGGACCACAAAACGGTGCACCGTGTAGTGCGTTATTAGGATGCAGAACAACCATAATGCAGTATATAGGCAGTGAGTGCATGACAGGTGCCATTCTGTACACATACCAATTTACTCCAAAAAAAAAAGGCTTGAGATTCACAAAGCCATGTGTTACTATGTAGCATTGATTGATTCTTGTTTTCCAGAATCTGTATAATTGGATTAAATCTCTTCAAATGAAATAGGCATTTGGACAGCATCCTAGAAATTCTGATGATACCAGAAAAGCGTATTGTGATGTAATTTCCCGCGAGAATGACAGCATATCATGTTGCTCAGCCCTGCTGTGTTGTCTGCATCAGTTGCATCAGATGTTATGTAAGATAGGAGATGGTCTTTACGCTGTGCTGTCTTTTAGAAGCTGTGCTTATATTATGCAAACTATATCTACATCTATATCTATATTTATATCTATATCTATATCTATATTTATATCTACAGGGGTTAGACAATGTAACTGAAACATCATTTTAGACCACAATAATTTATTAGTATGGTGTAGGGCCTCCTTTTTGCGGCCAGTACAGCGTCAATTCGTCTTGGGAATGACATATACAAGTCCTGCACAGTGGTCAGAGGGATTTTAA
>JAOVVG010000009.1:3440862-3453145 GCA_028566375.1 Leptodoras nelsoni
CAATGGGTGGCTATTTTGAAGAAACTAGAATATAAAACATGTTTTCAGTTAGTTCACCTTTTTTTGTTAAGTACATAAGTCCATGTGTTCATTCATAGTTTTGATGAGAATCTACAATGTAAATAGTCATGAAAATAAAGAAAACGCATTGAGAAGGTGTGTCCAAATGTTTGGCCTGTACTGTATCTACAGAACAACATGTACTGTATAATGTGTACCTAATAAAAGGACCAGTGAGGGTTCCATGTTCATGGCTTCATACCGTGGCACAATAAAATGCAAAAGATTCCAATTTGCGTGAGTACGGTGACGTGTACCTATTAAGACATGTGCTAAAGTGTGTGTGTAACAGTCACGTTTGAATCTCTGCGAGCTCTATGGGTCGAGCTGGTCTGAGCTGAAGGTCACCTCAGCATGTGTGTCCATCTTTCACAGCCGTCACAACCTCCCCATCGAGCATCCCATGTCATCTGATAATTAATCTGCTAGCTAATCAGTTTTATTTATCTCACCTCATTTAAGCAAGGATAAGTGTGTGGAACAGCAGCAGCAGGGTGCGCTAATCAGCTTCACACTGACCTTAAGCGCTGTTACTGTCCCTCTCCTTGTCGCTTTTTCTTTAATCTCTCCATCTCTCACGCTCACAGACGTGCTGCCTGCTGGTGCCGGCGAAAAGACGGGCACCATGCTGTCGGATGGTGCTATCTACAGCAGCATCGACTTCGCCGGCAAGGCGGGCTACAGTAGCCCAGGCAGAGGAAATCACGCCAGCCCTTATGCCACTACACAGATCCTGCAGTCCAACAGCTTCCACGAGCTGGCAGTGGATCGTCCCGAGCCCCGCTGGAAGGCCTCGCTCCGAGCACAGCATGAAATGCCCAGCCTGGGCTACTCACTCACGGAAAACCGTTCATGTGCCAACGGTATACACAAAGCTCCCTTTACACTTTCCTTCTCAGCCTTGCTGCTGTGTCTGAGGAAACTAAATGAGAACGCTTTGCTCGTTAAAGCTAATCTTCTAATCTTCTTATACTGTACTGTAGTTCTGAGCTGTCAGGAGTCCAGGATCAGTTTAATTGTTTTTTTTTTCAATCAAAGTGACTTTTTTTCAGTGTTTATACAGAAAACCTGAAAAGAACAGCAAAGTTTCTATTGCTTTCTATATTTTTTGCATCCCTACTGCTACATCTTTGCTTTTTCATCTATTCAGAATTGCAGTGTGTGCATTTATGCCACGTTATTTTGGCTAGTGGTCAGTGACGATGGCCCTCGGCACTCTTTCAGGGTCATCTGTGAAAAATGGCCTCTAATTTACTTGGCTGGCTGGTTAATTGTGAGTGTGGAACATATTGTATCTTGGGACTTCTAATCTAATATATAGGGCCATGAAAGAGAACTGACCATAGATAAATAATGCTATACTATAAAAAAAACTTTAGGAAAAGAAATAAAGAAGTAGAAAGAAAATAATGTGCCTAGATCTAGAGGGAGTCAATGTAATATTTACATCTTTGCAGAAAGCAGCCCCAGAGGATATCATCCTTAATCGTTTTTCTTTTTTTAATGTGTGTTTTGCTTCTCTGCCCTGGGAGTTTTGTAGCCCAGAAATGTCAGAGAGTTACAGTTCGATGCCGTGGATTAATTTGATTAGTACAGGCAGGGATTCCTCTGTGTTTTGACCCATGGACTTGAAATTAGTGCTCTGTCGCCATGCAGATGAGTAGAGCAGGATGCCCGTGACCGCCCTCATCCCATCTACTGCGTGTTTAAAACGCAAACTGAGCCTGTGTCATGTAGAACTAACAGAAGGAAGAATGTAAGCTCAGGGTTATGTGTGCTGCAAATGACAGCCTGAATGGGAGGGAAAAGACATGGCAGGCTCTCTGTCAGTGGCAAAGCCAAAGAGAAGAAGAGAGAACATGAGATAATGAAAGGAGAAAAGGCAGAGCAGGTGGAAAAAAAAATCTTCCCAGTCTCCTTGTGATTGGGGGAATGGGACTTGCTCATTACGCACCCCAGAGACTACAGCTTTTCTTCCAGTGTGCTGGAAGACACATGTAATGGGGAGCAGACTTTCAGCTCAACTCTGACCTTCAACCTCCACAATTAGTCCAGCATTCTTTCTTTCTGCCTCTGTTTCATCCTGTCTTCTGCTTCTGTAGCACAATTCGGCTGAAAGCTATGGATTTCACATTGCCGTGGTGGACAGAATGTTGTTTCACCTTCTGTGTCATATTGAATGTCAGAATTTGTGTTTGCTTCATTAGTGAAGATGGTGTCCTCTGTTCTTCCTGGTTTAGGGGGAAAGAACGGGAAAAAGAAGAAATCAAAAGGAGGGGGTAAAACAGCAAAGCCTAATGGCTCCTGCTGGGCCAACCTGCCCCTTCCTCCACCACCCATGAATCCTTTACCAGGGACAGAGATGGACCACTATGCCCCTGAGCATCGATCTGAGGGAGGGTAAGGTTAACACAGACACACACACACAAGCGTGCACACACACACATACTGATTGTTATATAAAAGGCATTTTTCCAAGACCTGTGCTGCACATGCCTTAATTAGCAAGATACATCTTTGCTATTGAACAGTGTACACGATGTAACTGTTTCTCAATGAAACTGCACGAGACAAAGAAACAGTAGGGTAGTTTTAACTCTACACCAGGGTGCCCCTAGATAGCCTCTCTCGTTCATCGAAATGTGCTGAGACCCAACTACACAACACATCTGCCTCCTCAGTCAAAGTGCTTAGAGCAGCAAAGCAGAGAGAGGAGAGGGAGCAGGGAGCTTAATGAGCATTATGTTTCTTCTGCAGCACTGCTGAGTGAGCTGATATCATTTGTTTCACCTTTGTTAAGGCTAAGGTTACTTAAATTAGTCCTGGGTGCTTCTTACATACTCTCACTAATCTTTAAAGATGTGTCAAAAATATGTCTCACCACCACTGGCCTTTTGGTTCTAGCCTCTAAATCCACTGATCCATTAATGGCACAGGTATGAGAGTGACACCTGGGCTCCGCCCCTGCCTGTTCAGTCATACCTACACCAGGGCATGGAAGACGAGCTCGAGGAGGAAGAACGAGTGCCCACTCCACCCCTGAGGGGCATGGGTTCGTCTCCAGCAGCTTTGCCCTATGGCCAGAGTTCCTCTGGCTCATTGGGGTCCTCGCATCATGAGGAAATGCAGTCTATGCTCCAGGCCCATCTGGACGAGCTTACCCGCGCCTACCAGTACGAGGTGGCCAAGCAAAGCTGGTGAGCAAGAAATAAAACATATAGGCATATTACATCTTAGATATCTTCAAAGGTTGCCAAAGATTTTAAATTGTCTCTATTGTGAACTCTGATGTGATTGCTCACGTTTGAATGAGCATGTTAGGCACCCATGTTGTAATTTATCCACACTCAATAACTCAATATATTGGTATTCATAAATCACCTTGAAATATTACGCACATCATTCAAACATTCCATTTAGATTTTCTTCACTTCTGCAAAAAAAAAGATTTGAATATGGATGCACATGTGCACTTGAAAAGAACAATCATTGCCTTTGACGACAAAAAATATTGCGGCATCACAGGACTGAAATTATACCAGCAGAAATGTATTTCTACACATAATGAGACATTTATGTACCATTCAGAAATCCACCTGGTTATTGCCATAAGTATTCTGACAGACAGCAACTCCAATCAGCTGAACAGAATGGATGTTTTTTGCATCTCAATACAACATTTTCAGCATTTCATTACCTGTTATTTAGTTTCTGTGGTGAAGGAAATGTTACTTCGTTTCTGTGCTAAGGCTTCGCTGTACCTTGTGGAGCTCCAAAAACAGCTTCATTGATTACAGTTGTAATGTGTAGTGGGAGCATCTTGTTGTGATAGTGAGAGTGGGGTGGACTGGAGCGCCGGGGGTAATGACTGGGTTGCTGTTGCTGGCGTCTTTGACAACAGGAAAAAGAGCTGGTAATTATGCACTGAGACGCTACACGTCTGAGACACAGCGAGGATGACATGCGGGCAGCTGTGCTGAAGATTACAGACATGTAACTGACAGTCCTGCCCGCCGTCTCACTCTAACCCCCACAAACACACACCAACCCAATTACCAGCCCATTGTGTGAGCCTTCCAGTGGAATTAGTGCTATCGGCTCCAAACATTCTCCACATGGATGCAGCTTGGATTGGAAATACTGTGTGTACATCGATAAGCTCACCATAGTCTCAAGCTTCTACTGTTCTTAAGGGTTTTAACTGCTTTAGCCATATAGTATTTGAGGCATCTGGGTGGATCTCGTGGTTAAAACACTACAGCCAGTGTTCTGGGTTCATCGTCTTTAGATCAATCTAAAGCCATGACTGATGAACGTTACATTTATATTGCGCCTTTCTTAAAAAGGACTCTTTACAGTCAACATACAACTTTAACATCGATGTTGTCATTGGGTGACTAAGAGGACAAGACAGCAATAGATCACCTTCTTTGGTTGTCCTTGCCATACCTGGCTTAAAGGACTGGGATGCTGAACTTCTTATAGTATGGTTGGAAAAATGGAAAGATACCAACCATCAATGATTGGCCATATTCTAATTAGAGGTGATAGAAATCATTGACCTTGCTGACACTAGGCAAAAAAGATGGCACAGTATTGCCTTACTATGATTATCCATGCTCTCACTGATTGGAAAAGATAGCAAGACACCACATTTTGATGACAGGTTATGATCTCACTGGGTGAAATACATAGCCCATGTTCCACCCTTCCATAATTATCCACGGTCTTATTGGATTGCAATGACGGCAAGGTACCACATATTAATTATAGCCTATGCTGTCATTGGTTGAAAAAGATGATCAGGTACAACCCTCCTTTGATTCGCCTTGTAGTCATTGAGTGGAAAAGATGCCATGCTCTGATTGGTTGGGACAGATGGCATAGTGCCATCCTTCTATGGTTTGCGATGCTGTCATCACATATGCAAGATGCTATGGTGCATCCTTCCTTCCCCTTGTGATTTAACTGCACGGTTGCTAGTTTGATAAATTCAGACATTAGACCTACAGCTGTAGCAATTAGCTGTTGCACGGAACGTCAGACAAAACATGCAGGTCTGTCTGCATGTAAAATGATTCAAATATAAGCGTATTACTTTTGTATTACTTTCAGGCATCTGAAAAGCAGCTCCCATCCACCCAAGACCCCTGCCCCTCCTATGGGCTACGTATCCAGTACCTTGGGATCAGACATCCTGACTGAAGGAGAGGATGAAGAGGGAGACAGTGAAGGCTATGAGTTGACCCGACAGCTGTGTGGAATAGACTATTCCCCTGGATGCACCCTGGAAACGGTGGAAGGAGCAATCACAGGTGAACAGAACTATTGAATCACACACTTGAACAGTCATATTGGCAAGCCTCAGTCGTCCAAGAAATTGCATTAATTCTTTTGGGAAACAAGGTTGTGTACGCTTGCTGTAATAAATATCGCAGTTACAGTCACATTTTATTATTTCCAACCAGCTCTTTTAGACCATTGGCAGAATGAAAATTCCCTTTTCACCAAAATTTTAATTAAAATGAGTAAAATGCTATTGATTTCCGTTTATCTCCAAACATTATCCTTGTCTGACACGGACTATTAGCAGAATGTTTTTTTTTTTACGTTGACACATTTCCATGAATTGTTAACGAGGGTCTGAAACAAAAAGTATGCGCTTTCACGTCACAACGAAATTCATATTAGGGGAAAAAAAGGAATGCTGTATCAGTCACTGACGGCATTCAGGTTCGATGGAAGCAATCATTCCTGCTTGACATCTCATTTGAGCTCTTTAATTTCCAAGTCAAAACTGGATGGATGATTGAAGGGTTTTCCACCATACAGCCCCCACCACCCCTCTTTCTCATAACCCACTGTAGGCATTCACAAAATACAGACTTCCTGATAAATAAGTGTCAAAGTAATTCAGTTCTAAGGTCGGTTCACAAGTACACTGTGGCCAGCTGCATCAACTGCAATATTTACAAGTACAACATCCTTCACGTCAGCTTAAAATGTTTTTGTTTAATGTGCTTTCAGGATCATAACCCAATCCCAAACCACATTTGTTTCATTTTGGAAATCATGTAGCTATTTAATCACCAAAATCCATGCATTAAAATGAAAGTCACTGCCCAGTGAATAGCACAGTGGATGTATAGTGATGGGGTAGTTAGAGGGGGAGATCACCTTTAGCTCCTGTACAGTTACCCAGTGATGATAGAACTGTACACCTCCTTGCTTTGACACTAGGCATTTTTGATCTATGGGTTATGTGAGTCTGATTTAGCACTTTTCTCTACCTGGATTTTGCTGCCTTGCTCGGATTGCATACACTGCACCTTCCTCTCCATCTAAAGGTCTTTTTGTAATGCCTCCCCCTCCCTTTAGAGAATGACCTTGCAGGACAAGCATGGAGTTTTGGCAGAGTATAACCTGGTTTGACTTTGTCAGTTTTTACATTATCAACCGACAGCGAGTTGTCTTTCCTGTCCTACAGGGAACAACCACTGCAGTGTTGAGACCCGGGCAATATGGCAATGCACCAAGCACTCTGAACTTGGCATGCTCGTTGCAACACTACATGCTCATTATGTGCTTGTTAGAATTATGTGAAGAGACATCTCAGTAGATGTGCTTTATTCCAGGGTTTGTTCTGTGCTCCACAGGACACCCTTACTCTCACCGAACCCAGGCAAGCAGCGCTGGCTCCATCAACGGAGGACTCCTAGCTACTCAGAGCCTGGGTCATCAACGGGTATCACAACCTTCACAAAAACTGCGAGTAGAGACACCAGGAACTGAACCTCACAGGAGAGATGGTGTTGCTGATGGTGAGAAACAGCTACAGGATTTTCTGTTTAGGTCAATAGGAGCCACTCTAAGGAGCGTGGTGAATCATTCAACATTTTCTCCACAGAGGTTATGATCAGGGCTGAATATTTACAAGAGTATTTGAGTGGATAGTAGAGTGAGAGTTCTATTAAGCGCTAAAACATTAGTTCAAGTGAATATCATGCTGTATAATGTATTTGGGAAACCAGGCCCTAATCAGGTTAACCTGGGAATATTAATTTAAAATATACTGTAAATGTGAAGATACAACTTAGAATTTTTAATATGAAACAAGGTCAGCTGACATGAAAAAGGCTACCACGGTAGCATAGGTGAAACAGAAGTTATATATTGTCTTGACTTATGGATGCAAGTGCAAGTTTAATTGATTTATTAAAACCAGGAAAGTAGTAGTTTCATGTCAGTTTTTTATTCGTCCTTGCCCAGTGGGCAAGGAGGTTCAACCACCACGAACACCCTAAAAATAAATGCTTGTATTTGATATGTATATTTAAATATTTTGCACATCGTAGAGTTTCTGGCCACCTGCTGTACTACACACAGCAGCCAGGGTATGAATTTTTCTGAATCATAACCATGCAGGTACAGTATATGTAATTAGTGACTAACCAAGTAAATACAAAGTTAGGCCAGCTAATAAATATGGATGTGGTTCTCCCATTTGTGTATATGCAATAGTGAATGCAGGTGATTCCAGTGACTGGAACGCACCACTGTTTCCATTCTAGGCATATTTCTACTCATCTAAATGTATGTTTTATTCAAATTGAACTAATTATTTACCAGACACATGTAACAAACAAACACCATGTGATGTAAATTCTTTATTTTTAAATTGTTTCTAAACATGCGCACACATGGCTCTGCACTGCTCCACTCTCTTTCAAGGCTGAACTCTCTCTGAAAGCACACAAACATCCATACACATAAATAAACTTGCCTCTAATGAGCCACATGTGTGAATCATCTTGTGCCGATTTAGCCTGGTTCTTTCTGTCACAGACCGTGTGTCACTTGACCATGCCTCTGCTGTCAGAGAATATAATACAGGGTTAAGGCCACATCATGGTCACATACTTGTTCTTATTATGCTACTTTTTGAAGCAAGTGTTCTGTACATGTGCATTAGAATTCAGATACAGTATACTGTGTGAGAGAGACAGTTTAAAGTCGTCTAGTTTGACTCATAAATAGGATATTATCATTATCTTTATCTTTTTTTATTCTCTAATAATGCCCAAATTTTGGGGTTGCTCTGCCCAAAGCACGTAACTGCCTTAGGCTTAAAGGCTCAAAAGTGCATGCGACTTACACACATGGGAGAATCACACCCTATATTAAAGAGAACTGTCTAAATGCAAACAGGTAATCAGATAACTATGAGGTCATGTGATGAGGCTGTGCCCTGAGGACAATGAGAGCAGTAGTCTAGAACTTTAGGCACAACATTCATATTGAATAGCTACTGTACTATACTATACTATACTATACCATAGTATACTGTACTATACTATACCGTACTGTACTATACTGTACTGTACTATACCATACTGTACTATACTGTGCTGTACTGTATTATACTATACCATACTATACTATACTGTACTCCTGCCTCCCCTGTAGTGCGAGCTCCCTCCTCAGAGCCCCTGCACAGCGCCGGTGCCCGGGTACACACCTCCTGGGGTTCTATGGGCTCTGATCCTCCTGACGAGTGTGTGGTGTCTACTCTGGAGCGGCAGCACTCAGCTAACTGGAGCTCCAGAGGCACACTGGGATGCGTCTCGCAGAGACGGTCCAGCACAGATCAGCGAGACTCTGCAGGACGAGCATCAGGCAGCACGGACGCCAACTACGGACATCTATGTGAGCGAATTTAACTTTCACTCGATCGAGATTCTATCTAGTCTATGTGTGTCTATGTGTGTGCCGAGATGAAAACTTCACATTGTCATGAGGTTCATTTAGCACCTCCTGGGTCCTGGGGTTACGCCCTGTTCTGCTGTTTCATTGTGTCAGTCTTTTTCAGCAGATCTGATTATTGTTTAGCTAAATGTGCATTTTAAATATAGGCAAAGCATCCTTAAAAGCAGCCAAACAAATCTATAGAATATCGCTTACATTGACATGTCAATCAGTAAAATACTAAGCAGTAATGTGTGAATTAACATCTCATGCTGGAAGCATCGTTTTCCATGAGCTGTCCGTTACAGGTTATGCTCGTTCATCCTTGTTCTCGAACCTGAACACATTCACCCCTAGGAAATGTTTGTAATATTCAACAGTGTATAGAGAACTGTGCAGAAGTCTTCAGCCCATGTATAGAAATGCTATAAAGCACAGATGCCTTTGGAAATAATGAAATTAAACGTTTCTACATTAAAAAATTTTTTTAAAGGAGCAAAAAAGAATTAATATTTGCTGTGGTAAGCTTTTGCTTTTTTTAACAGTAGTCTTAGGTCAAATTTATGCCGTTTTATAATCAATTATTTTATTTTTACTTTATTTTAGAGAATCTGCCACAGCTCTTCTGAAGACTTTGTCTGTCACCCTTCCTTCTTCTTTTGCATGCAAAACCCAGCAGCTTTCGTTGTTATTTAGTCTGAAAAGTGCTCTGTGTGCTCTACGTAACATGCTGATTTCTTTTTTGTTGGAAAACTGTGCGTTAGTGCTGACTCACAAGGGTGCCAAGACTTTTGCACAGCACCGTAAATCAACATGAAGTCGCAGCGTTTGACTTTCCCGGAGATCATGAGAAGAATAAAAGTTCTCTCGGTCATAAATCGTTTTATTTTTTAATGATAGTGCGACATTGATTGAGGAGTTCATTTTGAACCTGCAACCCTGTTACCCAAATGATAAATTATTCATTTTATGCAAATCGTTAGAACGCTCTTAATGGTCTCATGTCATTAGCATGTACGCATGTTGATAATTATATGCTAAAATGTGCCTCAACCCCGATACTGCTCGGAAGTCGGTTACTCGTTTAAGAGCACAATGCAGCCATTTTGCATTTAGCAAAGAAATGTTTGAAAATTTCTGGTTAACATTTCTGACGCATGTTTTCTTCGATTTCCGTTGAACGACTGTTAATGACTTTTTAAAAAAAGAATACAAATAATTTCTAATAACCATGGTTAAATGGCACCCCGATGCTTGAATCACCCAAATAATGTTTTATCATAGAAACAGCAGTAATGGTGTAGCTATTTCATATTTTTTCTGTACTGTCATACCAGCCCTGCTCTGAATTGCCCAGAATGCATTAACCTCCATTTATCTGTGCTTCAGAGTGCCGTGTCTGAGAGATAAGCCAGACTACTCACTGCCCACGCGACTAAAAGCGAGGACGAGAGAAAGCAAGAGAGATTCATTGTTCACCCCTGCAACGTCCAGTGAGCTTCTTCCCCCAGTGTTACACGAGGCGATTTTTTTTTACCTCAGAGACCAACACTGAACTGTGAAGCTAATGTACAGACACACGTCTCCCGATGGTGTTCAGCTTGCGGTTTGCTTCTTTGTCCAACATACGACGCAACGTCACGTCCCGCCCATTTTGTGCCACAAAATAATGCATCGCTTGGGGAAAAAAAAAACCACCCAAGTTTTTGTTTTGCTCGTTTTTTGAAATCCGAAATGTAAATCCCACAAATTGGATGTGTATTTCTTGTAAATAGCTTTTTTCTTTTTTTTTTCTTTTCTTTTTTATTTGATGTTGCTTTGCTATGCAAACCAAACTCTGATTTATTTTTTTTTCTGATTTGTCTCTTATGGTCTTTCTAACATTGTGAATGGATAAAATGTGGTGTCACTATTCTTTTTTTCCATGAATGAACCGACGGATTTCGAAGTCGTTAGAGATAATTGTTTGATTTGCACATTCTTTGGTGATAAGCACAAAAATCTTCAGCGCCTGCTGATATGGAGAGAGAGAGAGATAGAGAGAGAGAGAGAAAGAGAGAGAGAGAGAGAGAGAGATAACGGTATACAGATATGCTAGTGAGTATATTTGTACGAGTCTGAACAACAGGCTAAAACAGAGATTTAGGACGGAAGCGTCTGCAGATAGATGTATTATTACTGAATCATTGCGAGGAGATTTATGCTTGAACGATGGAAGAGAATCATAGTCAAGAAAGAGGACTAACAAATGCCAGCTGTGCAGGCTTAATGCAATTGCCTGCCCCTAGTTATTTGTGTCAGATGTTGAGTGGACAGAATGCTCTATTGCAGTCTTTTGTGAATGTTCTTTTTTTTTTTTCATCTACATATCTCAACTATTTACAGACACTCGTGCATCCAGCTCACTGCAAGATGTTTTTTATATATATAAATATCCATATATATTACCAAGTGACAATATGTGACTTTTCTCCGTTATTTTTTTGGTGGGGGGATTGAAAGATCCGGATCCTAACAGAGATAATGTCACACGGCCTCATCCTCCACATGAGTGAAACCATAATGAAGGTAGCAGTTGACAGCTGCTCGTGCTCGACCCTAGGCAGGTGTGTTTAACCTGCACAAATGGAAGTGGGTTAAAACAGGTGGGCTGAAATTTTGATGAGGGGAAAAACTCTAACAGAAAGGGAACACTGCCCTTGAAATGGCTCCCCTTTTTTTTGGCAGCATTCCCAGGTCTGTCCTCAATTAGCATGGTTATTTAATATTATGCTGTTCAGAAAGCCATTGTAAAAAAGAAAAAAAAAATCAATCGGCTGTCACATATGTTTAAGCTAGAGTGCTACTCTGTAAATGAAACCGTTTTCAGTAAATGTCGATGGTCCAAATGGAAATGTATGTTCAGCTTCCAGTGCTGAGAAAAGCTGAGTCCAAGAGACAGCTCTCTCGTGTGTATGGCCTTTCTCTGACAAGTTTCTTTAAAAAAAAAAGCATTTTATTTATTTATTTATTTATTTAATTTGTGATGTGCATTTACTCCACATGTACATAATATCTAACCTGCCAGATTCGTTCTACCCTCAGGAAGCCACGTGCACTTGCAAAGTGTGACGATTTCTGAATCCAACAATGAAATGAAAATAAAATCTGTATGTGAATGCTGCCTTTTTTGGTCATTCAAATAGCTCTGTGTTGTGGATCCTTTTTCCAAGAAGATTTCATTCCTACTTACTAGAAATGCTCAATGTTTGAGAACAGAAATTCTTAAAATGTCTTCTATTCACACCTGGATTGGACAGTCATGCTAAGTCCCGGGAGTCTCCTGCATGTTGATAGTGGCTCCCTGATGCCCACAAATTATATTCAATATGCAGAAAATGTATACAGTACAGGCCAAAAGGTTGGACACACCTTCTCATTCAATGCGTTTTCTTTATTTTCATGACTATTTACATTGTAGATTCTCACTGAAGGCATC
>JAOVVG010000009.1:3789672-3804864 GCA_028566375.1 Leptodoras nelsoni
CCACCCGGGGATCGAACCCGGGTCCTTCTTGCTGTGAGGCGACAGCGCTATCCACTGCGCCACCGTGCCGCCCTAGAGAAAAACTTGTGCTACCAAATTAACATGTTAATGAACACACTAAACTAAAAACTGTACATGTATTGTTTGAATTCTGTGCGTCTGTTAGAAGAGCACATAAACTCACACACACACACACACACACACACACACACACACACACACACACACATCTGGCCTTTTTGGTTATCTGCTATTTTGTGCTGACTCAGAGAATACACTGTTTTCTCCGAGAATACACTGGAGAAGGACACCTCCTTATATGGTGCTGATTTCCAAAATTGACCAAAATTTTACTATTTACTAACTCTATTTTCACACACACATTGTGAGAAGGAATATGTATTGTGCTTTTGTTTTATGATCACTAGATGTTCCGTAGCGTTAGAATGATGACACATGTACCTTGAACCTGTGTGACCTGTTGTTCTTTCTGTTTTCAGTTTCCCCATGCACGCTCCATTCTTCACCTTTTACACATACCATTCCCTTTCTTAGCGTTATTTGCTGGAGGACACGAGCAGATCCATTGTTTCTATTTTCTTGCATACAAGGGGTTGTCTCTCTTGCCTATAAATACTGTCTGTATTCTCTGACACTTCGAGCTCTTTATGAATAAACCATATTGACCTCAGCCGTGTGGTTTGCTCATTTGGCTCCCAGCGCTGTGGCACTATCCCAGTCAACACTCGAGAAGGCAGATAGGACGAGGTTGCGAAAAACTTCCTTACACTAAAGAATCATCTGTTATAAATAAAAGTTAATGCCACTAAAAATTTGTTACGCAATTAAAAAGTCAGAGGCACCATCGGTAAACACAAACATTCTGAAACTGACAGTTACGTTATTAGTTTTAGGCTGCATTCTGATCACAAGGGTTCGTAAGCTGCTCCCTACACACTGCACAGGGTACAGAATCCCAAGGGCTCCTCATAGGGAACTCATTTGGAAAGCGCTGCAACGTCATGAACCACAGACAGCATAGGAGTCACGCCTTGATTACAGCACTCGGCTGTATTTAGCATGATAAATCAAACACTGTTCAGACCCATTTTGAAATAAATGATGAAATGTCTATGGAATGTGGATGATGTTTAATTTGAATGTACGTTTTGTTTGTTCTCGTGCACAGTGCTCTGATCTCTCATGTTCAGTGGTAGGATCGCCTAGCTCATTAGCCATCATAAACATTACTAAAGATCGTAAGGAACAATGGAGAATGAAAGAGTTGTAGTTCTTTCTGGGGTTGCTAGATTTTTGTATGTTACATCAGTTTTACAGTCAACGGAGACGACCAAGGCAACAGATACATACCGCATAACACATATGCAAACTCCTTCCCTTCCATCCCTACTCGCTGTGCAGTTCGCTTTAAATAAATAAAATGAAAAACAATCATCGATAATAGTTTATCAAATAAAGTCAAGTGAGGCATAATGAGGCAACATTCACAAGTCGTTTCTTTTAAAATTGCCCAGTGATAAACGACAACAACATTTTCAATAGCCCTACTGTGCCTACCTGCATGTACAAGACAAATTAAAACCGAGATTAACACGATAAAGATTTCTCATTTGTTTTGTTTTCTTTCCTCTCCCATGAATCACCTCAGGTGTCCCTGTATATAAAACTGTATATAAAGTATTTAAACCTAGCTCCACCTCCAGCAGCTACACCAGTAACATGCTGCTTACACACGGATGCTTCAGTATTAATCATCTAATGTTATATAATGTAATAATATAACAGTCAGAAGGACCAAACCTGTACTTTTACATAAATACATTTACACAATTATAGTTTGCTGATAATACTATTGCTTTTCATGCAGGACTTTTAATTATGTAGTATTTTTCCATTGCTGTATTCATAGTTTTACTTAAGTAAAGGATCTGAACACTTCTTCCACCACTGACTTCTATTATCTGCCTTCACACACTCTGATGACCCCAGAATACGTCTGTAAGATGTCCCTTATGTTTCACAGAATCCATTGGCCAACTGTCTTAGCGGCACAACAAAACAAATCAAGTTACTTACCCCAGAAAAGCAGGATGGACAAAGTGGGTGAGGTGCTATGGCAGAACATTTGCTCTCTGCCTTGTTATATTCCCCGATTGAGTGCAAAATCTGAGGCTGGTTTTCTTTTGACACTTGAACATTTTTGGTGGCTCACTAAGATATGCAAACCTATACATACTCAATTGCATGAGCCAATAGCACTTCTCATTGGCTAATCTAAGTAACACAACCATTTAGATACCAGCGTTCATTTATTAGCACAGCTACAACGATATGAGTAACACCTGTACACCTGATCATTCTTCCATTATCCAATTATCCAATCAGACACTTAGGTGGCACAAAAAAACAGGCAGATATGGGTCAACAGTTTAAGTTAATGTTCTTGTCAAACTGCAGAATGGAGGAAAAGTGATCTCTGGCTTTGCTGTGGCTTGATTATGGGTGCCAGATGGGCTGGTTTGAATATTTCAGAAACCACAAATCTGCTGAGATTTTCTGTAGATTTTACTCAGAATGGTGCAAAAAAGGTCAGACAGGTTCAAGCTGAACAGAAGGCTATGGTAACTCAAATAGCTGCGCTTTACAACTGTGGTGAGCAGAAAAGCATCTCAAAATGCACACGTCTAACCTCTATCAGCCCAGAACAGCATCTAAGGCTATGGTGGGTGCAGACTCATCTAAACTGGGTAGCTGAATATTGAAAAGAGACCAAGAGTGATGTTTTTCCAATCTTCATAGCACACTTGCCTGACTGATTGGATAATAGCACGAGTGAGCAGGTGCTCTTAAAAAGTTGTCAGTGAATGCTCAGTTGTGGTCAGAAGTTTACTCATCATAGACATGAATTTCATGTCAGGGCATTTCCATGATTTCTTTGAACTCTTCTTTTGTTCTGGGGTAGAACGAGTATACGACAGACAGTTTTAATATTAAAAAAAGTATTTGGTGCACAAGTTTTACATTTCTTTGGTTTTCTGAAATCAACACGGAGTCAAAATATGCATACAAATATATCTACATACACCTACTTTTTCTTATTCATTCAGTTGTGCTGAAAGTTCCAAAATATCTTTTAACTTGCCAAGACCTCTTAACTTCCTGTTAGTGAACATGATTGACTACAGCTGGGAGCTTCTGTGTCCACATGAAACAAAGCTTGACAGCACTCTTTGGATTGAACAAAACACAGTACAGGACAATGACCCCAAACACACATGAAAGCTGGTTGTGGAATGGATAAAGCAGTCTAACATTAAGCTTTGGGAAATTCCTGACCTCAACCCTGTCGAAAATATGCGCTTAAAAGTCAGGACAGTGCCAGGAAACCCATAAATTTAACTAAACTCTACCAATTCTGATAGGAAGAATGGAAAAATACCCAAAAAGAATGTTGTACACTTTCACTTTGCCTCAGAAAAAGTTCAGAGTTCGGAGAAATCACTCATTACCCAATATTGCCATTACATTTACGTCTATGACGAGTGTGTAAACTTCTGGCCACACCTGTGTATTAGTTAATATCTTCCTAAAATTAGCTTTAACCCTGAGAATTGTAATGCATAAGAGTTCCTGTTACAGAGACAAACTAAATGTGTGTTTATGGATGTATAACAGTCCACAGCGATGAGACAGACAGTAACTTTTATTTTGTCAAGTGACACCATATTAATATATATGTATATACAGTACATGACACCTAATTTACATTATAAGAAAGCAATTCAAAACAAGCAATAACAAAATAAAAGAGAACTCATCCCTCGCCGAATCGAAAACGTAAAAGCATTCTAGAAACACGAAACACTTGGATAATAGTTGCATATTACACGTGAGAAAATGCACTACCATAGCACACACCTATCCAGATAACTCGCTCACAGATGGCTTTATTATGCATAAAGAAATTTTAAAGTTAGCTGGTTGGTTATGATGGCATTGTGCACTTTGGCACAGTCTTTCATTCTTCCATTAAAAAAAAAATGGCAGATTTTCCTAAAATGGATTAGTTAACCGACGAACATTTACATTCCTTGAATATGGTGTAATACATTGAATAAAATCTATGTTACCAGTCTCCGTGAAGTGATCTAGATCTACACGAAACGCTGAGACGCAACCATGTTCACGTTTTTGTTTAGTAGAGCGACTGCAGTGCAAGCTACTGTGACATGGCTTTAAAAAAAAAAAAAAAGGACAGAACTATTTCCTTTCATACAGTACAACATTCATTCTTTAGCAGCTGAGCTAAAAGCTAAGGCTTATTCACAAGCCAGCTGAGAAGAAAATAAAATAAAAAAAAAAAGCTTCTTGTGGGTGATGTACGTTTTACATAACCTGTTAGCATTCACAGAAATGTGCTACTGGATATGGGTGCATTCTGCTACTATTACTATATTCGTTTATATACACAATAACATTCAGTGAGTAATTGTAGGATGTAATGTTTGTGAATGGCTGTTACTTGGTTTAAAGCCAAACAGTGAGGCAAGTCATGGTGAATTATACTACAAAGGTGCATGAAAGGGGGAAAAGATCAGTGTATAACCTGTATTTACACGACAAATCAGCGACACGGGTTTCTTTCAAGCGTATATGAGAAATTGCAAGGCGGGTTTGTGTATGTGTTCTAAAATACACACGGGTCACAAAGAAATCTGACAATATTGTACAAGAGAAATGGAAAGCAGAGAGCGCCCTCTAGCTGTACATCACTATGCCTACACCTACCGGTACACTGCATCATTAAAGCATTGCTTTGTGTAATTTCTACTCCAGATCAGACCTCGCTAACCCGGTGAAGGCAGACTCGTACACTCAGAAACAGGTCATTCAGTCCTAACAACCACATAGTGGTGAGACCTCACATGTCTAAAAAACAGAATTCCCACCCAGCTGGGAAATTAAACATAATATCCTACTACCACATTAAAAAAAAAAAAATCCTAAAAAAAAAAATAAATTCTGTCACTAATGCCCGTTTAAACTAGTGAAATATCCTGGGCTCTTTGCTGAGCCTGTTCCTTTTGGAAGACTATGATACAGTAACGCTATTTTAGAGTATATAAATAATCTGTTTAAATAATTCCAGTCAGACAAAACTATCAAAACGTGTAAATAATAAACTTAAAATGCACCGATAAGGTCACATCAACATGTGGTATGATGCGTCATCATATACAGCGTAGATTTATAATCTAGATGTTTTCACACTTGCCGTTTTTTTTTAAACAGGAAAAATCACGGAGCACTTTTTGTGCTGATAGTGGTGGAAAAAAAGCAGCCCACATAACATGCACGCTGTAACCACAACACTCTTACCATTCCTATTCATTACTAGGATGACTAACTGGACAAACCTGACATCTAGCTTGACATTTGATTTAATATTGTCAGCATTTAAGATTATATAAAGAATTGTTTGACTAGCAATGAGGTGATTGGTTGTTTGATGTGATTTTGATGTGTGGGGGGGTGTATGATATCACATCATATCACAAAAAATTACCCGTGTTTATTTTCCATGTTTGTTTTTCTTGCTTGCCCTTCGACTTGCACTCTGATTAGTTGAGAGGTTTCATGGCAATGAGCTTGCACCTTTATAACCAAAAATCTGGCAGTAATGCCTTTTAAAAGCAGCGCACGCTGTATTTTGTGCCAAGCGTGCTTGTGGTTGAAAAAAAAAAAAAACGGCTAGTGTGAAACTAAACATGCAACAGTGTGTTCTGTTAATGGAAAATATTCACACTACATTAGAAGATCCATCCATTCTATTCAAACATATTTACTGTCATACATTTTCAATATTTTAAAAACTCTGGCAACAGCAGTGTTACAGTACATACAGCACATTATGTTAAATGTAGTGATGTTGCTTGGTGCTAGTTTTAGTGTTTTTAAAAAGCACACGTAGTTTTGAACACAAAGCACTGTGTGTGCGTTGTGAAGACGACAATTTTGGTCCAGGTTTTAAGGAGTTTCAGACCCCAAAAAGGACATTGCTGCAAACTCAGTAATGAGATGCTATACTATCTATCTAGACCAAAGTAGTGAAGTAGTGTTGACAACATTATTACTTTGTAACGATTACATTTTGTACTATATTTCATTTGTTTCTAAGTCATGGCTTGATCGGATGTTCATACAACTCACGACACAGAAATGCAGGGAAACCCGAGCTCATCTGAAGAGGCCAGGAGAAATGAAATGTGTGTTCCAAGCTTGATTGAGATCTACAGCTGACAGGTGAAGGACAAACTGGGGTGAGGAGGGAGGTGGAGAATGACAGCCACTGCGGGGAGGACTCATTTTCTCACGGTGTCTGAGCTCCAGATCGCTTGAATGTTCCCAGCAGGCTTTGCACGCCCTTCTTGACACTGGAGCCCACCCTGCGAGCAACAGAGTCTGCGGGAGGGCCAGGCAAACATGAGATACTGCTGGGGGGTCTGGCATCCAGACACTTCTGATACCTCAGCTGGAAACAGACACACAGAGAGAGAGAAAATAACAAATACTGACATCGCAAAACATTCATTTAAGGCAGGTTGTATAAAGGTGATCACCACCACAAAATACTGCACTTGCCCATTTGCGTTTTTAACAAAAGGCCACGGGATTAACTTTTCAGTCCTTTCACAAATCACTAAAGCATGTACTGAGTTTTATGGTAGCCACCAGGTGCTTGGTGTTGAACAAGTCTGTACTGACTGGCACAGGAGACCAACCATTAAAATTCATTGTAAAGTGTTACATCTAACTCCGCATTGTAGGTCTATATTATCCAACACCACCTCCCAATCTTTTGACTTTCAGCTTTGATTTTCAAGTTTATTAGTGGCATCCCTGATAAAAAATAGTAAACTGATGCTAGCTATTTATTTCAAATGAATGAACTCAAATCATTCATTAATTATCTTGACAGAAAGTGCAGGCACTTCTTTCATGCAAGAAAATTAAGAGACAAGTGATTGAGAGATGAGAGAACTACTACTAATGAACTACTAATATGCAATGGAGGAAGGGGAGGGGTTACCAGGGTGTCAATAAATACTGAGGCACACGCACAATACTGTGGGTAACAATTAACACCAATGTAGTCTGATATGTAGTCTGATTCTAAAATTCAGATTTCCAAAAAAAATATCACCCCCACCCCATACCTACAGTATTAGCCTTAAATTAAGCAGGTCATATTCACACAGCCAGTCATGTTAGCGTAACCAATACACACATCATGAATATTACTTACTTGTTTTATTAATTAAAACAAGATGCATGTTGTTCCCAAATGCAAGTTACTGATCATTTTAAATAACCCAAGTAAGAAGTCGTATAATTTTAGCTATTTTTCAGTATTTATCACTATGTGATTAATTTTGTCCACTGCTTGGCAAACCCACAGTTGGGCTTCTAAGATCCACACCTTGATAGCAGTACCTTGTTCCTTTTACTCACCATGCATGCAGCCTGCACAGCCTCGCTCAGACTGGCAGCATTGGGCTCACACCAGAACATGTGGCAGATGAAATCTCCGGGGCCTTCAGCCATGATGAAGGCGAAAGTATGTACATCTTTCCCCACACCCATGAATGACAGGAAGCGCACGCGACACTCCGACAGCACCTCTTCAGTCTACACCCACAAACAAGACGCAACGTGCTATATCAAACCACGCCAAAGTAAAAGCAATATTTCTCACACAACAGGTTGAATTACAAAAATAACTATTAGGCTGTGTATGTGTGTAATTATACTCACATCTGAAATAAGGATAGTAAGAGTAGCAGAGGCCACATTGACAGTCACAGGACTCCAATTTGCTTTGTCTCCAGATCCAAGTGCAGTCTCCAAGGCAGAATTAACAATCTCCATACCTAATGGAGAACACAGGAAGAAAAAAGACCAGTATTACAATTTTATACAAAAAAATTCAATAACCAAAGTTAAACCATACTGCTGAAAGTGTAACCTCTTCAGAATGCCCAAACGCATCAGTCTACATTTAGTTGGCAAAAACTGTTTTTTAAGTTGGACGTGTCACACTCCAACCCTTAGCCTTATTAATAAAAGTGTGTATGAATTCCAGGGTTAAAGTATGCATTAATATATGCAAATATAAAGCGTACTTACACCGTCTCATACGCACAATACACTTTATTAATCTGTGAACATGCTAACTTAAATGCAAGCTGGATAATCTTTAATATGCAGACTCTAATGCAGTGTTTTATGTATTTAATGGCAGTACATGCCCACATGGAATTTTGGAAGTAAAATTTACATGAATCTCCAATATAAGGTAACATGTCCACTTAACCAGAAGACAAGAGAACTCATGTGAAATTGTTTTATGTTTATAAATTATTAATATATAATATAATATTAATATTATATGTTTATAAAGCACTGTGAGAGCCACATCACTGCAAAGTTTGAATTTGCTCTCTTAAAATCTGTTAGGCAGTGGCCTTTCACGGCCCATGTTTGACATGGTTTGGTCTGTTTTAGAAAGGCTTTGAGGCTACTCTGAGGTTGAGTCAGGAAATGCCTCTCCCGCCCTAAATCATTTTCCTAAATCTGCGTTCCTGAGGAGAACAAGAAAACGTCAGTGTAGTATTTGGCCCTTACAAATGCAGCTTTCAGATTCACACAGTAACAACACTGAAGCCTCTAAAAGAGAAAAACGTTCCTTACCTACTGGTTTTGCCACTTGTACATTACCAAGGTAGCGCACCTGGAAACGCTGGACCAGCTCATTCTTTGGTGCTGGGAACTCTAGAAGTTATAAATTTTGAAATCATGAGACCTGCTTCAACCACACAGGAAGTGCCATACCAGATATAAATACACTTACTGGGCACTTTAATAGGAATACCAATACACCAGACCATTCATGCAATTATGCAGCGATCATGTTCCAGCAGAGCAGTGCATAAACTCATGCAGATACAGGTCAAGAGCTTCAGTAAAATCATTGCATCAAACATCAAAATGAGGGAAAATGGCTGGTCTGAAATCCTCAAAAATTCTTTACAATTAAGGTGAGCAGATAAGCATCTCTAAATACACATCAAACATTGAAGGAGATGGGCAGTAACAGCAGAACAACACATCAGGTTTCACTCCTGTCAACCAAGAACAAGAAACTGAAGCTACAGTGGTCACATGCTCAACAAAACTGGGCTTGAAGACTGAAAAAAAGCATGGTCTTTCTCTTATTTTCAACTGTCTAGTTACAGCTCGTCTGGCACCAACTGTAACTGCGTGATTTTATGCACAGTGCTGCTGCCACATGATTGGTTGCCTGGATAATTACATGCATAAGGTTGTATATATGCATGTCCTATATTGTACTGAATATTAATTTTAATTTTCGAGTGCTGTTACATACCCTGAACCGGAATGTCCACTAGTTTGGAGGGATCGATGTTGAGTCTGTTCAGACTTGATTTTGAGGACTTCCTCTGTGCCATAATCTGCAACATACACAAAGGACAGACACAAACTTGTATAATTTTACAACAAATAAGCAGTTCCCTGTTCCCAGAGTTGCCATGCTAAGCAAATTTTCCACCTCCTCCTTTTTTTTTCCACATGCAGAAAATTCACCCAAAAAGTTAACTTGGCCTTATTACTGGTTCATTGTTTCTAAAAATGAAAAAGGCTGCCAAAAAGCACACATAAAATGCTATTGTAGACAGATCCCATAGTGCATACAGTTGCCAGGCTTTTTTTTTTTTTACTATTTGTTTAAGAGTACAGATACTTGGATTGTTTGGATTCATGAAATTCACTGCTAAACACGGTCAGTGCTAATTCCATAGCAGGGAAAAGCTAACCTTCGAACAGATGTCATGCATGCTGGTGGCAATGTTCTTGGCAGGAGTGTCGCACCGGAACACGTGACACTTCAGAACATGGGTTAGCTTGTCTCGAGCCACATAGGCGAAGTCCCTGTGGCGAAACAGTCATAACTGAGTGCTCACATGCACAAAAATACACACATATTTGGGTTGTGAGGATTAAGGAAGATGGATGGTTTTAAGATTAAAATGATGAAGTATGAAATGAAGGCCACTACAATGTCATACTATTTCTAAGTATAATGAATCATCAGTCTACATCAAACTACAGAACTACAGAAAGAAAACTGATACAAATGTAATATTTATTTCTATTACTCAATAACATTTTAAATTGTTAGAGTAAATTCCACACGACAGTGAGCTGGTCATGAAAATGAGGCTGGTGGGATGAAATTCAGCTGCGGCAGCACATTGCCATGACAACCACAAATAGGGAAAATAAGGCACAATAATAGCAATACACTACCTCTCCCTGAGTCCCAGAATGCAGCAGCATAGAGAGAAACCGAAACAAGTTTGAACAGCAAACAAATGAGGGAGCACAACAAAAGTCCAACTTCAAAGTCTAGCAAGTCAACTTAAACTAAAATCAAATAAATCATGCATGTCATTAAGCATTATTCTGAGCAAAATATGCATCACTTAGATAACATCATTTAACAATAGAAATGTGACCTAAACTGGAAAAGGCATTGTGGCAAAGAATGTCAGGACTTAAATGTGCCGTTTGTAATATTTCATATATATATATTATTAAGCATCAGAAAATTCACAAATTCTGAATATTTCCAAGAAACAGAGCTTGCACTTTATTTAGGCTTATTCAGTTAATTCTGTTTTTTAGGACTGTTGCTTTTTTTTTGCATTAGCTAGAAATGACCTTAACGTAAAAGGCAACATAGAAAGCAGAAATATTTGTAGGGAAGAGTAAAAGATGTCAGTGTTTTTACTGCAATATGCTTTGCTGGAGAATTACTGCTCCATGAACAGAACTGAATGGGATATTTAACTATCTCTGGTCAATTTAGCACCTCTTCCAACGCTGATGTGATGAGCTTTTTAGGTCATAAATATTCAGGAGCCTCTTCTGAGGTTACTCAGCATCACAACTCCCAATTAAAATGAATAAGAGCTTAAGCTGCACTTAAAATAAGTTATGGTAAAAGCTAATACATAAAACAGACAAACAGGCTGCATTCTGATTAAAGGAAAAATGAAGTTCCAAGTAAAAAGCAGCATGACTATGCTAGAATATAATCTGTGTAAATATCAGTGGTTGGCTGGTAAATAACTGCATGGGAAATACTTTAGAGTTATATAAATAATTCAAGTTAGAGTTAAGATGGAATGCTAGAAATTAATTATATAAATTAAAAAAGTACACTTATCACTTCGCTTAAAAGGTTAAAGAGCTCCTGTAAGAAATCTTTTAAGAACTGGCAATGACACTGTATAAGTAAGTATAGATTAAATATTTGTGTTTTGGTCACACCTTGACTCTTGCTAGTCTTGGATGCTGTACTCACCTGCCGTTGTCCCTGCCGACGCCCCACACACGGATGCTGACTATAGGCTGCGAGTGCAGAAGGGTCTGCCCCAGAGGATCTATCAGATTTAGCATCTCATTCTCCAACACCAGGAGCATGTCCTTACCCTGGGGAATACAGTGACGTATAATCATCAACTTTCATTCATTCAATGAACTCCTGGCAACAGACAGACACGCGCACGCACACGCACCTCTCCCCAGATGCCGGCTGTGTCGTGCAGGTTGTGTTTGTGGTAAGAGAGCTGCCTGATGCAGTTATTGACGGCGACGCTGCTCTTGCCAGGTGCCATCTCTTCCTCCGATATCTCCACCCAGCCCAGAGATCGCACAGCAAAACACTTCAAAAAGACGCACACCACAGAAGACATTATGAATTGTGGTAACACTGCATGGCACCGCATTCACTACAAAATAATCTGAAATTAAAATAAGCCTTGAATATAATTTACAAGCTGTAGCTTCTAAGAAAGTAATACTGACACTTTTGAAACTTTGAACCAACTATTGAACTTTGAACATACCTTAGCCTCTCCATCAGCACTGTACGAACTTGGTTTCTCTTCTCCCTCTGACTGAGTACAGCTAAGAATAAACAGAGAAAACAAATGAGCAAGAACATATTACAATGTTTTCAAAGAGCACAGATAACACAGTGCAATCTGCTACACTGTATCTCTGAATGCTTTAAATTAAAAAAAAATAAAAACAGGTTATACCTGAGATTGATAGAGGCATAGCGCAGAGTAGCCCCTTCAAATTCCTTTAGACTCTGATCAGAAGTTACATCCTCCTCCTTCAGCATAATAAAACAGCAGCAAAACATTTCAGGCTTCAAGGTTTACTGTTAAACACTGTACAAATATGAAGTACATAAATAGACAGTAAACCACACCAAGCTGAAATAAGAGCCACTACACCCACCTTCCACAAGTCATCATTGAATCTGTTTTGACGAGGTACACCGTTCCATGTAATCTAAAAACAGAAGCATGTTTTTTTTTTTATGCTCAATATGTACACACATTAGACCAGAGAGAGAGAGAGCGAGAAAGAGAGAGAGAAGGCCATCCTTTCAACTCTTAACACTGCTGTTTTACTGTACAGTATCAATGGCAGAATTAGTTATGTACTTTGCAGATTAACAGAAGGAAAAACCATCGGGGGACCCAAGAAAGGTGCCATTAAAGTATTAGATAAAAATGTTCAAGTTAAATGGACTGCTGCTTGCACCTGTGGTTCCTCAGAGGGTGTAATCGCAGGGGAGGTGCTTGATGGTCTCTCTGGCACTGCACCTTCTTCCATAGGAGACGGTGGCTCCCACTGCGTGGTGCCTGTTGGAATATGCCAGTAGTAGGTGCCAGAAGTGTCCCGCACCCGCATCCAACCGGCTGGCAGGTCTGTGTCTGTCTCAAATGCACTGCGGTCCCAGTAAGACTCTAATTCACAACAAGCAGTGACGGGACAGCAAGAAAAAGTGAAAACAGAGAAGAATTGTCACACAGAGTGGTTGTGTTCTAAGGTTCAATACTAAGCAGCCTGATTTGGCTGTGAATTGAGCTCATTTCTGGGCAGGAAAATGTAAAGAAAAGCCTAAAAAAAAAAGCAACAACCACTGATTCAACTGATCAGCTTGCCAATATAACCTGCATACCATTTAACCTATAAAACAATATATTACAAGTCTTGAAAAACTTCACTGTACTGTAATTTAAATAAATCACCTTGGTCATAAAACAGTAAAACTGTAAAACCTAAACCAGAAAGAATAAAGCATGAGGTACCTGTATCTCCATCAGGAGTGCTGGTGGCCGTGCTCCCCTGAGACAGAGACATACAGCTGGAGTCCTCGTCACTGGGAGCACCATTCTTGCTGAACAGTAAACATCTGTTCTTGCTCCCACCTTCACCGCTTTTCCTCGACTCACTGCTGCTGTGCGCCTCAGAGGAATCTGTGTCTTTCTCCGCACCGCTGGGAGGTAGGCTTTCTTCCTCGTCATCCTCTTCCTCCTCATCCTCTTGATCTTTGCTCTTGGGAACCTCAGAGGTATCGATCAGCAGAGGTTCATTGGCAGTGTTCCTGATATCTACGTCAGAGCAGAGGACCTTCAGGTTCTTATTGTTCTCCACATCATGCTCTTCATCTTCAAGCATGCAATTCTGGTTGGGGTTCACATCCGGACTCTCGTTCTCATTTTCCGTGAGGTTAAGGTTCTGGTCTGGATTTCTGTTAAGGTCCTGCTGCTGCTCTGCCACTTTGCGCAGCTGATTCTGACCTTCCTTCATCCACTTGGCATTGCTCCCAGAAATGGAGTGACCTTGCTCGTTTTCTTGATTCCTTGCCCGCTCTTCGTCTCGGTGAGACATGTCATCGTCCCGGCCACCCATGATGCCGGTGAGGAGCTGTGACGAGGTGGTGCTGGCGTAGATATGACGGCTCTTGGAAGAAGTGGACAAGCCTTTAGTTTTGCCTTTCAGGCCTAGCTCTGTGTCCAGTAGATCAATTTGTGGGCAGCTCAGATCACGGCTCAGCACACACGTGTTCTCGTTAACCAAGTCTGACGTGCTCTCCAAAGACATGGCACAGAACTAGACACCTCTGGAAAGGGTTATTCAGAGGAAAAATAACTCGTCATAATTGAATCATCGTTTTAAATTGTTTATTGGTTTAACAAACATCATACCAGCATCTATGACAATTTATGACAGGAACAAGGTTTCATCAATAGGCATGTTTCATCATTACAAATACAATGTTAACACACAGTCATGGGCAATTTTGTATCTCCACTTCACCCAAATGTGGAAGGAAACCAGTGTATCTGGAGTAAACTCATGCAGACACAGGGAGGAAATGCAGTCTCCACAGAGGAAGGAACCAGACCGCTCCACCTGGGACTGAACCCAGGACATTCTCGCTGTGGGGCGACAATGCTACCCACCAAGCTACTGTCCTGCCCAGAATCGTGTTATAAATACTTACTTTAACTAATAAATGTTTATAGAACAAGCAATATTCCTATGAGGCGTGAATTCTAAATGTTTAAGAAACACTATTGTAGTGAATAGAAATACTGAACTGCCTTAACTGAAACAACATACACCACATTCCCTAAAGTATTCGCTCACCTGCCTTCACACACATATGTTTTTAATCCATAGGGTTTAATATAATGTCAGCCCACCATCTGCAGCTATAACAGCTTTAAATCTTCAGGGAAGGCTTTACACACGGTTTAGGAGCAAATGGGAATTTTTACCATTCTTCCAGAAGCACATTTGTGAGGTCGGACACTGATGTTAGATGAGAAGGCCTGGCTCACATTCTCCACTCTAATTCATCCCAAAAGTGTTCTATTGGGTACAGGGTTTGTGTACTGGTGCGCAGTCATGTTGGAACAGGAAGGGGCCATCCCAGAATGGTTCACACAAATTTGGGAGCATGACATGTCCAAAATCTCTTGGTATGCTGAAGCATTAAGAGTTCCTTTCACTGGAACTAAGGGGCTGATCCCAGATCCTGAAAAACAACCCCACACCATAACCCCCCCTCCACCAAACTTTACACTTGGCACAATGCAGTCAGTCAGTACCGTTCTCCTGGCAACCACCAAACCCAGACTCATCCATCAGACTGCCAGATGGAGAAGCATGATTCATCACTCCAGAGAACACGTCTCCACTGCTCTAGAGTCCAGTAGT
>JAOVVG010000009.1:3865086-3875355 GCA_028566375.1 Leptodoras nelsoni
TATATATATATATATATATATATATATATATATATATATATATATATATTACAACAATAATAACATGTATACAGTATATGCTAGTTCAGTGTGCTTATACATCAGACCCCTAGTGTTCATCAGACCTGACAGTTATGTTAAGTAAGAAAAGTGCAATTTAACTACAAAAACAAAGGCAGGCCATTTTTAACTTGATATTGTGGGTGGTCTACATGTGTCCGAGGGTATGTGCGAATATGTGTATGCGCGAGTGCATCAGAACAGCTTAAGTTAATTTTAACATTAACTCTACATTACAGTTGATTCAGGCATATTATTTCAACTGTCATCGCTGCAATATTTTCCTTTCCGCAGCCCTCAGCTGTACAAACGTGGACCTGCGAAGAGAGCCGAGCTCACTGAAAAGCCCTTCCAACACATAATAACGGGTTTAGTTTCTCCTGCTCCTTGCCTTCATTAATTTCATCTGTGTGTCAGCGGACCACACTCATATTCCGACCGCCTAATGGAAGAATAAGCATCTCGATGGCAGGAAGACAAGAAAAACCAAACACAGAGGATATTAAAGGTCATTGTAATTATGTAATCCCATCCTTTCGGAGTTCAGCTTCTGACAAGGCCATAAATCATGAGATGATTTTGTTGTAAAAGCAAAACCGCAGCCTCTGTGATCAGAGGGTGAATCTGGAAGGAAGTGATGAGTAGGATAATCCTGTCAAATAAATATGGCACGATGCGATAGAAGTGCTTTAAAAGTGAAATATGTCGAGATAATAATCTGGACGCACACGTACATATGCACCTTTCTTTCATTATAAGAAAGCAGGGCAATCAATGTCCATATCTGCAAGTGGAGAATGATGAGGTTACATGGTGAAGCCAATTGTACCATGTCACCGTAATGAGGTTTGTAGCCTCGGAGTCCAGGACACCCACACACACATACACACACATCCACATCTGCAGTGAGTGTGAGTGCGGCTGTTATCATGTGGACATGCCAGTGAAGCGTGGGACAGCGTGACGGCCTTGCCACTGTCCCTTTGCCGCACTCGGCACACATTAGCCCCAATGACAACTAGCACTGATTTATGACTTCAATTCTCCTCAACACACACTCACTCTCTTTCTGTGCATGTGTGTACTCCCTGGAGTGATTGATTATCCTGTCTGTTCTGTCTGTGATATTTTTGAAATGTAATCTCTCTCTGTAACCTAAACCCCACTGTCCTCTCTCTCTGTCTCACACACACACATACACACACACACACACACACACACACACACACACACACACACACACACACACACCTTCTCTCTTTCGTCCTCCTCCCTTCTTCAGTTCCCAATTCCTTACATCTTCTCCCAGAATGAAATGTGAGTGTACTGGAGATGGAGGAATGAGAGAGCAGCTCACCGCAGACTCTATTCATATTGTATCGTCAACAAAGAAGCGAGAGACGAAAAAATATTAATCTAGCCTTGTATGATTAATTCATAAGGAAAATTACAAGCACATGAGCCGTTGCAATTAATTTTTCATTACTTAATCACTATAATATTCCTTCAACATGAAAGTAGCCCTTCATCATTATGTGTGTCAAGAAGAAGCATGGCTGCATGAAATGAGGAGCAGGAAGTGCTTTAAAAGAAGATGAACGATCGTGCATGGAGGAATCATTAGCCTTGTCGCCCCCCCACAGCGACTCATGCTGACGCACACCTCAAGACTTGGCTAAGCTCTATCTCTCTATCTCTTTTTCTTGTTTTATTCTCTCTCTCTCTCTCTTTCTCTCCAGTGCCACTGATGATGAATGGAAGGCCAGCGATGCAGTGGGAGCTTGCAGCACTTAGAATAATGCCTCTTTAAGCACACTCCTCAATTACACCATGACTTTGCCCTACACAAAGGAGACTGTGGAGAAGTTGGAGTGCTCAGGGCTGCTAAGGATATTGCCCACTGCACCACACTATCTTCATACCATGTGTATCTACTCTTATTGAATAACAAGACTGCTGACCTCTAAAAAAGTTACATCTTAAAGCTGCTTATCAAGTACAGTGAGTTAGGCCTAAATTGGATAGGTGTGTCACAAAAGCGAGGATTATATCTGGACCCATCAGTGAGTTCTTTCTTTAAACTCTCCAAGCCATGGATGGCTGTGGCATCACTGGGAGTGAAACTCATGATCACCCCCCAATAGAGCGAATGATTTTCTGTTGAGCCCTATTTTTATGACCATCACACCAAGCAAATTGACCAATTTGTTATTAACAATATAATATACTTAAACTTACACATACCCAGCCACATGAAACTTGGTATTGTTGTAGCCCCACATGTCTGATTTGGCATATAAGGTTTGTGTCCCTAGGTCAGTGTTGCCCTTCATGCTAGCACCTCCTGAAGTGGGGTAGGCTTAAAGCACCTTCTGTGTAATAGCTCAAAATGTTTGGTCTAAAATGATGATCTTTTTAATGGCAAATTGTCCTCTAAGGCCGCATTGCCCTAGTTCATTATAGATTCATTTGTGGAGAAGGGCTGTCTAGTAAGTAATGTTTAAAGGCAAATATCTAGCACTTCAACTACAACCTGGGGCTTTGTACATCCAGTGGCTTCTGGCTAACCTGTGGCTACTACCCAACGTAGGGTTTTCCTACCAGGAGCTTTGGTTGATATGTGGATTCTACCCAACCTTGAGCTTTGGCAGACATGATGGCTTTGTCCAGCAAAAGCATTGACTGACATGATGGTTGACATGGGGATCTTGCCCACACAGGAGTTACTGATGAAGAGTTTCTGCTTTTGTTAACTTTTATTTGTCAACAAATAATTGCATGCACAAGCTCAAAGCCACTAGACCTAAGTAGAAGAAGCTGACTAGATAGCTAGATAGACAATCTCCAATTGTGATATATAAGTAAAAGGTTTTACACCCCATGTCATTACCAATGTGGTAATAGCACACCAAAGCACACCAAATTTTGTGAAATTTCATCTATAGCAGGAGCTGCAAATGATACATTCCGGTATCTCAATAACTGCTTAAGCAATTGGTATGCTTTATTTCACTTAATGCTTGCTCTATCTCTCACTTTAAACATCAATCATATTCCACACCACTATGCAGTAAGTGCAGTTTAGAATATGCTTTAAAATTGACATGAAAAAAACATTGTTTGCATTTTATTTAATGTTCATGAAAGTAAAATTCATCTGAAATAAGTTCTAGCACTCATGAATCAGTAATCTGCGCAGGAAACAACTATTGTACAGGCATCTGCAAGACATTAAAGCTCTGGTACACTGTTAACACTAATGCTAACAAAACATGAGCAACTACACACTGTGAATAAGGAGCTAAAAGCATTATTTTCTTTTATCACTTATTCTGAACATGATCATTTATCTGTGCTATGTATAGACACTGAAGGATTTGACATTGACTGGGGAAATATGTTCATGAAGCCAGATGGACTTCAAACTCCTCCATGGTTATTATTTTAATGCTGTGCATTAGGAAACTCCCACGCCTTATTAAAAAACAGTTTGGCTCTCAAAGTGGTGGAAATGGGAGCCTTTTCTTACCAAGGCTGACTGGTTCCCTGCATCACTACCATGTCTGTGGTGCTGATTTTCACTCATTAAATAAAAGCTCATTTTATGTACACAGTACATCATCACTCATTTGTCTGAGGGCTAGCTATGATTTGTTGCCATCTTTTTCATGAAAGATAGTTGGCTTAATGTGTTTATTTTAGCCGGAAATCTTATTGGTGTGCCACCAACCTTTTGAATTTGTGGAAAAAACCAAGTGCAATGAGGTTAAGTAGGAGACTGCACGTATATATATACCCAATAAGGATCAGCCATTAAATCTCCTGACCTCCATTATGTCTCTGCAGTGTCTAGAGCTAAGTTATCAGACTGCACTCAGACACATTCGCTCAGTATCCAGTATTTCTGCCACCGCTCCTCCATATGCAGTAGGCCACTCATTAAATCAAGGGCCATTATTTCAGCTTTTATAGGAAAATCACTACCGGCAATTTGCTCACTCTCATAAAAAGCTAGTTCCAGGTAGTGCTTGTAGGAGTTCAGTCACGCGCCAGGCCATGCTTCATGGCTTGCTGTAAAGCTGTGGGCACAGCGACAGGAGCAATAACTTCTTTAGCCACACACTTATTTAGGGGAAGAGATCAGGCCTTGAAATAGAGCCATGTCCGCTCCAAGCGACAAAGGACAAACAGTGTGAGACTCCATTTATGTGTGTGGGAAATTTTGGAAAGGCCTGTAAATATATGAAGCCTGTGGTAATAATCACAGGGTTTAATGAACTGGCAGTGTGTTCCTATTTTACTTGCCTTTTATTGCTTTTGTCTTTTTCCTTGTATTTACAACATCCAGATGTATCTAGAGGCCTCTGACTGCAACTATGTATCTATAGCCTCTGACTGCAAACTATAGTGAAGGATTTCTGCCCAAAATGGAGCTCTGTGCAAACAGGGGCTTTGTCCAACCCAGGGTTTCTGCCCAACTATGGGCTTCTACCCAACCTGGGGGTTTGTACAACCTGGGGCCTCTGGTTAACCTAAAACTAGCGCCCAACACATGGCTTCTAGCCTACCAGGAACTTTGGTTGATATGGGGATTCTGCCCAGACTGGAGCTTTGCCTGACGTGGGGTTTTTGCCCACCCAGGAGTTTCTGCTCAAGATCAGCTTATGTTAACTTATTGCTTTACACTGATTCTAATCAACAAACAGTTGCATGCACAAGCTCAAAGCCACTACACCTGAGTGGGAGAAGCTGACTAGATAGCTGTATCTAATTGTCTGGACAGGAAGAGGGGCAGTGTAGCTCAGTGGTTAAGAAGTTGGACTACTGACCCAAAGGTTGTGGAGTTCATATCCCACCACAGTCAAGCTGTCACTGCTGGGCCCCTTAATGCCCTTAATCCTCAACTGCTCAGTTGTGTAAATAAGATAAAATGTAAGTCGCTCTGGATAAGGGCGTCTGCCAAATGCCATAATTGTAAATGTAAGAAAAAAGTGCCCCCCTCCCATCCTTCTCCCCACTTCACATACACTTTCCAAACAAACTGAGGTTGGCAGCTTTATTGATAGGGTAATCTAAGACTGATTAATGACCCGATAATCAAGCGTAACCTGCTATAAATCAAGGGCTGATCAATAAGGCCTGTGCACCCCAGCTACACCGAGATCATTACCATGTCACTGTATATCTTCCATTAGCAACCAGTAAAAAGAGGGTGGGGGGTCGCGAGTCATCCTGTTTCAGAGTGTGATGGGAAGGAGTGAAAAAGATTGCATGTGCTTGGAGAAGCAGACAGAAGAGAAGAGGAGAGAAGAGATAACACTGTTTTAGACAGGTGGAAAGAAGTCAGCTTTATGTTTTTGTTAAGTGCTGTAATGTGATGCTTATTTGCAAGGATAATGCTATTAAAGACAACAACAGAGTTGTGATGTAATTTGAGCTATCTGTACAAAAATATGTGTAATGCTATTAAAACCAACAACACAACACAGATTTTTTACTAGGCATGTAACACAACACTACCATCTGTATGCAACTTTAAATAAAACAAGCTAATAAAAAAGGTCTGTTTTCTTTTATTTCTCTCTTTCTTTCTTTCTTTCTTTCTTTCTTCCTTCCTTTCTTTCATTAAAAATGAAACTGTGCCCAGGAACGCTGGAAAAACCTAGAGGTAGATATGCGATCTCTATAGTGTGTGAATTCTGCTCTGCCATTTTCTCAACCACAGTTCCATCATTTGATAATTGAGTCAATAATTGTCCTCAAATACAAATGGGTGTGGGACTTTTTTCATAATACTACTCGCACAGTTTTTAGTATTTTTATTTGTACATGCCTGCAAAATTTTCTAACACATTTGTCTGGTTTTATTTCCCGACAAACTAGTAGCCTAATTTAGAGCATCCACCAAAGGCTTCGTCTTTGGAAGCAAGACTGCAATGAATTTAGGTCTCTCACCATCTATAGTTCATTATATCATGAAAAGATTCAGGGAGTCAGGGGAAATCTAGTTTTTGGGAAAAACGTAATTCTGTAATTCCAAATATGAAAAAGACCATCCAGACTGTGGCCAACAAAAAGTGCAAAAACCAGCCTCTGTGATGGCAAGGAGGTGTATCAGTGCCCATGGCATGGGTGATCAGCATATATGTGAAGATACCATTGATGTGGAGGCTTATTCTGGTATTTTGGAGAGACATTTGCTGCTGTAAAACAACATCTTTTCCCAGGACAGATCTGCCTCCTATTAAAAATGTATGGTGCATCATGAAGAGGAGAATCAGACAACAGTGACCACAGACTCAGCTCAAATCTTGTACGCAGCAAGAATGGGCAAAAATTCCACTTGCAAAACTGCAACAATTAGTATCTTCAATTTAATCCAAATGATTAAAAAGTATAATTAAAAGAAACCATGTTATGAACCAGTGGCAAACATGCCTCTATCCCAACTTTCTTTTTGCAGGCATCGATTACTGAATTTGTTTATAGTCAACAAATACAATTTTGTCATTGAAAACACTGAAAATCTTTTCTTTGTCTTTTTGTCTGTTAATTAAAGCTTCAGGTGAATTACTAAATTACACATCTCAGTGTATTACATTTACAAAGTGTCCCAACTTTTCTGGAAATGAGGTTTGTATGTATAGGTAGGTCATATAGGTTATAATTTCCAAAGTAAATTATTTCCATTCAGTTAAAAACACATCTCTAAAATAATATGCTAATACTCAAGCTTTCAATATCAGTCTTACTATCAGAAAAGACAAAGTGGTATCATGTCTGTATCTGTAGTAGTGTTTGTAGTTACTACTTTTTACCTCGGCCTCTCATATTTATGTGATGTGTGCAAATGTGTGTCTGCACATCCGTGAATAATTGGACAAATTCAGGCATCTGTCCTCTGCTATTTTTGGTGAGTCCTGCTCTTGCACACTCCCACTGTTCCCTCTATTGCTTCCTCTCCTTCACCATCCCACTCTTTATAAATGGTTTTCTAATGTGCGTCAGTGGTGATTCACAGTGGAATATGGCCTAAAACATTCATTTTTCTCTCCTTGCATATACCCCCACCCCTAACCTTTCCCTTACCATGTCTTCTCATTTGTCTTTTCTTTCTTTACTGCTTGCAATGGCTTTTTCTTATTGCTCCCATGAAATTCTGCTGACGAAGATGCAAACCCACCTAAGACGGAATCCAATTCAGAGGGAGTAAAAATGAAATGAATCCCCAAGTAAATCAGAAGGGCTGCATTGAGTATCAGCCAAAGAGTCTACCTATCTAGTCCAGACTGCATTAAATTTACTACACAAGGGCTCCTTTATAAAGTTAGCTAATTTCAGTTTCAGTTGTCATCCTCAGGGGTGAGAGCTTCTTAAAAAGAGTACAGAAATACTTTTGGTGCTGTATTATATCAACTGAACAAGATGTACAGCCAATTTTGCATTTTAGTTCATGACCACTACTCCCTAATAAATAAAACATTTAATCAAAACTCATTAAAGATTTATTTCTGTCGTAGTAAGCAGTGATTAAAAGGTCAGAGACAAGAGAAGGTGAGTACAGGTTTTCTGTCTCTGTGGAAAACCCTGGACTTTATCTGTTCCTCATTATTGGCTGACGTCTCTCTGGCTGTAAGACTGCTACAGTGGCAGAGTGCAGTTTTAACACAGAGCGACTGTGAGCACTGAAGAAGATTAAATAGCAGTGCAAAGAGACAGACAGTAAGAAAGAAAAATGGACACAGGGTAAATGAAATGAACTGGAAGAGAGACAGAATTGGCCATTATACATGAAAGGAAGTCAGAAATGAAGAGAAAAGAGTGAGTGAAAGAGAATGAGGATATTTGTTGAGCCTTTCACTGTACATGGGGAGTTTTTGTTTTGCTGCTTATACAATAGGATAATATATACAATACAATATGATGTATATGCTATTCCCTCCTGCAGAAAAAGAGGTATATCTTATGCTAGGGATGCTGCGGAACTGGGACCATGTTCCCATGACATTTAGATATGGAGATATTTGTCCCCATGCACCACCTGAACACCAAGTGTTATCTGTAAAAAAAATCTTATCTACACCAAACAGGCATAACAATATGACCTCCTCCTTTTCTCTACACTCATTTTCTCAGTTCCACTTATAGCTGCACTTTGTAGTTCTACAGTTACAGACTGTAGTCCATCTGTTTCTCTACACACTCTGTTAGTCCCATTTCTCTGTTCTCTAATGGTCAGGACCCCCACAGGACCAGCACAGATCAGAACTATTTGGATGGTAGATCATTCTCAGCACTGCAGTGACACTGATGTGCTGGTGGTGTGTTAGTGTGTGTTGTACTGGTGTGAGTGGATCAGACATAGCAGTGCTGCTGGAGTTTTTAAACACCTCAGTGTCACTGCTAGACTGAAAATAGTCCACCAACCAAAAATGTCCAGTCACCAGCATCCTGTGAGCACTGATGAAGATTTAGAGGATGATTAACACAAACTGTGCAACAGCAGATGAGCTACTGTCTCTGACTTTACATCTACAGGGTGGAGCAATATGGTGGATATGTGTACAGTACACAGTAAGTGAGCACAGTGTTTAGAAACTCCAGCAGCACTGCTGTCTGAACCACTTATACCATCACAACACAATGTTATCCTATCCTATGATCAGTGTATAATACTGTAGCTTGCAGCAGAATCACTTTCTACAATGTCAGTTTAGCACTTCTCAGGGTGGCATCTGTAATAAACAGTCTTCTACATGAGTATTCTAAATATCTGTCATTCTGCATTAAAAAATCTATTGTGGATTCAAACATTAGTTAAAGTGAAGCATATGTTTTCCATCACACACAATTATCAATGCAATTTCAATGCAAATGAACTTGGTTTCTAAGATATCATGCATGAGTTTTCTCATTCACCGTTAATGTGAGCACCCACTCACTGGCTGGTAGAATCAACTGTCTAGCTACAGGCCACTGTATTTTGGGGGAAAGAAATTTACTCTACATATTCAAAATTCTGAAAGTGTGGAAGTATGGACGTGATGGTGGTGGTGGTGGTGGTGGTGGTGGTAGTAGTGGTGGTGATACTGGATTACTAGATGAGTTTCCCAAACAAAAAATGAACAATAAAACATGATTGCTCAGTGGTATCTGGCTACATGCTCACAGATCAATGTTCTGAAGACCCAAGTTGGACAACAGATGCCCCTGTTTGGCCAAAGGCATTCCTTGATTAAGAAAATAAATTGCTCTTCCAAAATTAAAGCACAGTATTTGCAAGTTATCGAATATTACCTAGCTAAGACACTGAAATAGTGATTTGGACAAAAGCATTTTCATGTCCTGACCAACATGGTTTTGCCCAACCAGAGGCTTTTTCCCACCATGAAACTTTTCACACTATAGGGTATAGTATAGTGTTTGTGTCAGTAACAAAATCAACACATTACATAAAAAACATAAAAAATAAAAAAGGACCATAGTGAAGGCTGCTGGGATTTGTATGCAAAAAAAGAAGTAAGTGTAACAGTCAAAGTCTCCAGAAGAGCTGTGTCAGATTCTCCAAGACTCTCAGTAAAACTTACCAGCTAATTACTGTACAGTACGATACAGAAGTCTTAGGCATGTGTAAAGCCTCGCTGTAAAACAAAGATGGCCTCAAAACTAATGAAGATGTCTACATAAAGAAAGCACTATAAAGTGCAGTAAACAGTAATAAACTAAAGGAAGTCAATATTTGGTGTGCCTTTTTTTTAAACAGTGTTCCCAGGTACACTGTTTTATAAGGAAATTAGTTTTTCAGTTTTACTGATCGTGTTGGAGAATCTGCCACAGCTCTTCTGGAGACTCTGTCACACTTACTTCATTATTTACATGCAAACCCCAGCAGCCTTCATTATGGTTTTTGTCTGAAAAGTGGTCTGTTATGTAACAAGCTGCTTTCTTTGCTGACAAACATTTTGCTGTAACATTTCATTTTTTGTTGGAAAGGTAACATTTGGAAATATATAATCTTTTTGTACTGACTCAGTAATAAGGAACTCAAAAAAGAAAACTTCAAAAACAAAAGTTGTACCTAAAAACAATAGGGTGCCTGAGACTTTTGTACAGTACTGCATGTTGTAATTTCACCTACAGTACAGGCCAAAGGTTTGGACACACCTTCTCATTCAATGCGTTTTCTTTATTTTCATGACTATTTACATT
>JAOVVG010000009.1:3942787-3961533 GCA_028566375.1 Leptodoras nelsoni
ATGAAAAATACCTACAACTATGCAGACACACTAACCATCTGTGTCTGATCTAAAGAAAGCAGTAGAACAGTAAACACATCAGGGCACATGCACTTCAATGCAACTTAACCTCTGACCTTTCTGCCAGAGACTGTTGCCCCAGCAATCTTCTTATCACTGCACTGACCTCAGCTAACCTCAGAGGGAGTCTGCGATGTCTGACAGAGGTCAGACATCAGTGTAACGCCCAGAACACTACTGTCAAACATTATCTCATGTTCATTAATAATAACCTAAACGCAAATTACCATTTCTGCCATTCTTGGTATTACAATGCTTGTACAATTATGTTTCTGATACAAGCACCATGTACAAGCATCATGTTATATCATATAATAAAACCTATACACAATACATAACATACATATACATAAAACCTATACAGGGATATACATTGAAATAATAAATGAGTGCTTTGGACAACAGTGTCCCAGAAAGTAGCAGAATAAGAAGGCCATTGTTCATATTGGCAGAACTGAGCTCATGTTAATGTTATACAGGATCTACATTTCTCACTCAGTTGAGATGGCTACGGAGAAGGCTAGGATCTTCAAAGCCTCTCCAGCTGCGACTATTTCAGGCTGCCACTAATAGCACTTGTCAGGCATAATTTTTAAGCTCTTTAACCAATTCATTGTATAATTAGGTTAACAAAATTAGCTCACTGGCAAATCAGTGAGGAGCAGCGATGCAATAAAGTTATTAACATTCCAGTTTTACAGACAGAACTATAGAGTGCTTCTTTTTTTTTTTTTTGCTGGGTTTCTTTCAGTGCGCAATTGATTCCAGAGGGCATGGGCAAATTACATTAACAGAAATGTATAGAGCTAAACTAGCGGGCATGTTGAAGCATTGTCATCCATAGTTACAGCCTGATTTAAAAAGATTGGTAGAAACAAAGATTATATATATAATAAATATATGGATATTGCTTCCAAAGCATTTGGCAGGATGTTAGTGCTCTGGCTATTCTTCTAAATGGGTTCTCTTGGTTCAAACCTATAGATCTATGATATAACAAATTGCTAGTCTCCAGTGTTGCTTTTAGATTTATAGCCCAATTTAAGTGTCGGCTTGGAGAGATATCCCCTTTGCTGGGGATTTGTGTAGGATTTTTCTGAATCGTGCGCCCTCTGTCTCTCATGCAGTACCCCAGCTACTTCATTATTGCTGCTCTGTGGATCCTGAAGCAGGTAAGATCTCATTTATCAAGCACAAGAGCGCGGAGAGTCTGATCTATAATGACATTTGAAGAGCCGTGCTGTCACACTCGTGCCATAATGAACATGGATATGACAAAGGATCGATGGGTGGGGTTAGAGGCGGTAGCTCCGCCCTGAATAGCCCCTCCCCTATCTCATTAGCAATGCAGCCAGCGCTGATTGGTCGGCGGCTCGCGGACTTGGAAGGTCCTCCTTGCGTTTCGCTTACTTGAATTACACAAGACGGAACAGGAGCGTGCGTGAGGAGCTGCGCATCTGAGAGCACCGCGCGTCGCGCTGTGGGTTTTTTTTCTTCTTCTTGCTATTTTCTGTCATCGCCTCTGAGTTTTTGTGGATTTGCTTCTTCATCCGAACAATCTTAAATATTATCAAGTCAACTACTATTTGTGTAGAAATAAGAGTTTAGTCTGTTTGACGGTGTGGAGGATCTGCGGCTTCACATCGCGCGCACGGAGCGGAACTATGATCGGCTTTGGAGTAAACATTGATCACCTGTAAAACGCTGCTTTTTCAAACCAAAAAAAAAACATTGCTGGACATTTGTGTTGTGGATTATTTAAAAAAAAAGCACGCCATGGGTGTAAAACCCAGTTATTGAGTTTGTACTGTAGGGAGATGTGTCGTCTGTGATCGTTCCCGCACTGCTCCTCGGCTGAGACTCGCACCCAATGCACCACACTCTGAGTGGATCTACAGTTTCCGCTTTACACAGCCCGACCTCCGACAGCCATCACGGTAACTTCACTTTCAGAAAGCTCGCTGGAATTAACTACACGTCCACCGCTTTGCTCAAGCCCTCGGATCCTGTCCGTCAGGCGAAGCGTCTCCCCATTAAAGTAGTGAAGATGCTGACCGCGCACTCGGGCCACTTGCTCCACCCGGAGTACCTGCAGCCCCTCACATCTGCCCCCGTCAGCATCGAGGTGTGTTACACAGCAGACTACAACACCCACTTCTCACTGGAGTCGTGTTCTATAGTGCACTGAGTATATGATTAGAATCTGTAGTATTTACTGCATTATTCATTTCGTTTATATATATATATAGGATATATAGGATTCACTTCATTCCTGCATTATTCACTTCACTATGCACTGTAAATCCAAGACTGTCACTGTACACATTTATTTATATCATGAAGCACCTATTTACTAAACTGATTTATTACATTTCCTCCAATGTAGCAGTTAAAACGCAGAGGAGTAAAAATTATCTACTTTAATACTCAAAATACCGTATACGTATAAATACCGTAGACCTAGACTAATTTTTTTTAATTAAATTTTGTATTTAATATAGTTGGACAATATCCATATACATCTAATTAATCCAAAAAGTGTTTTTAAAAATTATATTTTCACTATCAACTATATTTACTATAGTATAAAATATTTTTCTACACTTAACTTTTTTTTTACAAATCAAAAGGAGATTCATAATAATTTTCTTAATTGTCGCCTTTATAGGTATGTGTTTCTCTCCTTTTGTCTCTTTTTCTATTTTTGTGTGTGTGTATGTATATATAAATATAATAACTATATAAATGACAAAATACATCTTACATACTATTAAAACATATATCGCTAGATTTTCTGTTTTTTACTTTATGTTGCTGTTAGGGGCGATTATAAAATTATAATATCTGATAAATCTTGAAATGAAAATCTTTTGAAGTTCACCGAGATTATTACCGATGACATTACTCTAAATAAATGTCTGTATATACATTTTTTAATTCACTTCATTGTGACCAGTAAAATTAAGAACATTTACTTTATTATTTTCTTAATTCTTGATTCCGTTAACTGAAATTGTTTGTTTTTTTTCCCTTAGCTGGATGCTAAGAAGAGTCCACTGGCCCTTTTGGCTCAGACATGTTCTCAGATAGGTAAACCGGATCCTCCGTCCTCATCCAAACTGGCCTCCATTACGTCTAGTGGATTGGGTGAGAAAGAAGGTTCATCTCGAACTTCCTCCTCATCCCTAAAACTCACAGAGCAGCGGCCTTCGTCGGATGACAAGTCCAGTTTCAAGCCTTACTCTAAAACAGGCTCAGACAGCCAGAGGGATGGGAGTATCAGCAACAGCAGCAGTAACAAGCCTGGCTTTTGTCTTCCCGTGGGTGGAGGTAGTGGTGGCAGTAGCACGCCAAGTTGTCAGTCCCACCATGCACGTACTGTTTCTCCAAGCTCCAGAGTGGGCTCGCCTTCACAGACTCAGGCACATAGACACGCTCTTTCACCCAGCACCATGCGTTCCACTGGACATTTACAGACTGCAAACGGGGAGGCAAAAAACCCAGATGGGGCACTCACCGAGAGCAGCAACCCGAAGAAGGAGGCAGAGTCGAGTAAGGCAGGCCTGGACAGTCCCCAGCTGGCCAACTCAAGCCATACTAGAGCAAGTGCCAACTCTAGTAGTTCAAGCTCTGAGAGCAGCCCCAGCAATGAGGGCAAATCGGACCCACAGTCATCTCAGCCTGGAGGACTCAGGCCTGTTTCTATTTCTCCCTTCAAATCCAGTCACTCAGTTTTCCCCCTCCCACCATCCAGCATGGGCTACCACGGTTCTATAGTGGGCACTTACGCTGGCTACCCTGGTCAGTTTGTTCCTGGTTTAGACCATACCAAGTCCAACCTTGGGGGTGCTGGCGTTGGGGTTGCAGGTAAGCACCCCAGCTCAAGTCCACTGACTGGAGCATCTCCACCTTCATTTATGCAGGGTTTGTGTCGGGACCCATACTGTTTAAGCTACCCGAATGCACCACACCTGGGTGGCAACTGCGGCACCTGTGTTCACGACCCTTCGTCTTCACTAAAATCTGGCTTCCCATTGGTTTATCCCCCCCATCCTCCATTGCACTCTCTCCACCAAAGCTCACTGTCTTCCAGTATCACACCATCACTCTCTCATCCACTATACACCTATGGTTTCATGCTGCCCAATGAGCCTCTTCCACATGCATGCAACTGGGTCTCAGCCAGTGGGCCATGCGATAAGCGCTTTTCCACCTCTGATGAGCTATTAGCCCACCTGCGCACACACACCTCACTGCCAGGCGTGGACGGAAAGCTCCTGGCCACATACCCATCATCGTCCTCCTCATGTCACCTCCATCTGCCTCCCCAGAGCAGTCCAGCTTCTCTTCCTGCTTCCTTCTCATTGAGGGCACCTCCAAGTTTGGGCTTGGCTCGATACCATCCGTACAGTAAAATGCCTCTGCCCACAGCACCAACACTGCCCATGCACTCTTTACCAGCCACCGCACCCTATTACTCCCACTACGCCCTCTACAGTCAGAGACTGGGATCTGCCTCAGCCCTGGGCTACCAGTGAAATGTACTCCATTGCTTCAGAATTCTAGAGCCAGAACAAGCAGTGCACTTGCATGATGACTGCTAGGACATCCTACTTGGGATTTGACCCTTTCTCCAGTTTCCCCATAATGTCTAAAGGGAAGTGAATGGAAGAGAAAATGTGGACAGAAAAGGAAACCCTGGACTCCCTAATGGCTGAAATTATGGGCGTTCAAGGGTGCATGCAAGCTTGAGACTGTGTGAAACTGAAGCGCCAATTTGAACAGAATTGTATTTATTTTTTAACAAGCGCTTGGCTTTTTTTTCCAATTTATAATCCAAAACAGTTTACTTTCTCAAATACTGAGCTCATCTATACATTTCACTCTTAATTTTACTGTTCTCTGCCCATTATTTGTACACATTTTGCTGCAAATCTTAAGCTACAGGCATTTCTTTTCTTTTCATAAACCTGTCCTGTCTGACTCTGTCAGGTTATTGTGTCTGTGCGGTATGAATGTGCATGTCCTTCTAGCCTTTCTAAAATGCTTATTTTTTATTTTTAACAGCTTACAAATAAATGACTCAAAGAGCTGTAATATTTTTTGTAAAGTGTTGAAATTACTAGGCTGGTTAAGGTGCTGCTTCAATAAAAAAAAAGAGAAAAATAGCGATGGCGGAGCTGTCCGACTTTGGAGTTATAATTTTGTTAAATAAATGAAATGGTTATATTTAAACTCCATGCTTTTGTATTTCTTCTTCCTTCCCTCAATTTCATATTAATCCTGTCTGTGACTGATGGTATGTTGCTATTAGACCTGCACTATTGTGTATTTTCTCAAATAATTAACTTGTCCAGGATTATAGTATTGAAAACAAATCTTTTTCATTTTAGTATTACTAGGAACCAAAGTGAAATCTTATCAGCAACATGGTACATTGGTCCAGGCCTATCTTTATAAGGCAGGTCTCTGGGGACCATATCAGGAAATGCGATATCTATCAACTTGTGCAACCCATGCAGTTTTCAACTGATTTCTGGCTCTCCATCGTGCTGGAGTGCACGCTGAGAATATTTTAGGTGTGGTTCTGTTGTACAGCCTTTATGTGTGTTTGTCTTTATGGCAGACAATACTGCTCTCCCTCCTCTGTTGTCTTTATTTCCAGTACCAAGTCATTCTCTTTCATGTCACTGTGTGTGACAGCAGATGTCAACTGACGTCTCTGCAGCTAAGTTGTAGTTATGCAAACATTTGCTTTAAAGGTTATTGTTCCCAGTGTGCTATTACAGTCTCTGTTCTTACATGTTAGTTTTCGTTCCCTATTCTTCCATGTGTGTAGTAATTAATCCTCCAGGAGTGCCATGCCACAGACATTTCAATTAAATTTAATTACAGTGAGTCATTTTCGCTACTATGAATCACACTTTTGTAATTAACAGATTAACTTTGTGGTGTAAGCCGCCTATATTCCCTAAGGAAAGCCGCCTGGCCTTTCAGAGGAACTGTAGCTGTTTCTGCCCAGGCAGGTTTGTGCGTTGTAGCTCTTTTTTCATCATCTGCAAAATAATCTGTGCTTTAAACTGCCAGCGTGGGTCAGGTCAGCTGTGCAGTCTATAATGTTGGAGGATGGTATGTTGCCATCAGGTACTGCTAGTGATTAATGATGACTGCATTCGGAGTGACTCTTCCGTCACCCTGCAAGTCTTCTGCGTTTCTTAGGCTCAAATGAGATCTGAGTGAATCTTTTTGGTTTGACAGGTCACAGGTCTTAGTGACAGCTCTTGGTGTTAGTTCCCAGGTCATCAATGTTGGTTTGGGACAATATTATCCCATTGCCATGGCTCACGTTGGCAGTTTGATTGGCAGCATATTGTTGCATAACCTTGTAAAGAACTGGCCTGTCAGGTCAGTATCTGTATATCATCACTCACACATACTCGCAGCTACCTTGCAAGGTTACAGGGCCTGGGCCCCTCAAGGCTCAGAATATGGTTACATTCTTATCCAAACTGATCTGGGACCACTCTGGGAGGTGCTGCTTACTTAATACAATCGACTGCAAAGCTTCCAATGCTGATCCTGCCTCAGAGAAAAGGCATCACGTCTCCATCAGCTCTAGCCAGGTAACCTGAGATGTCGCCTAAGCTCACTTTTCCTAGACATTCTGCGAATCTCTATTTGCGATGTTGAGTGGAGGACCAGATCCACTTGGCTGGACATGAGTGGACATATTTGCCAGGCAAGCAGGTCACCTTACTTTCCCTCACCGCAAGTGATCAGTCTGTCAAGGGAACTAACATTCCACAGTGACTTTCACAACAAAGGTCAAGCCATATCCACTGTACCACACATATAATTTTAGCTGTTATCTTTCTACTTCTTCTAACCCCCTGTGGCTTGGGTGCATACCACTCATTCCAGGCTTTCATTTAGCTAATAGTGAACTCACAGAACAAATCTGAGCTAACATGACATGCCCATTGATGATTGTCTGTCCTAAATGAATAAAAGGTGTGGTAGATGAAATTTCCAGAGCAGAGGTCTGCTCTCTAGGGAAAGATGAATGGTGGCGCCGTTTTCCATTTTGCTGTAGCTCGTCCATCACATTGTCATCTGATCCATCTTCCCTTTTCTTCCTCTTTCGCTTCTCATCAATCACTCTGTCCATCTCTCTCTCCTCCCCAGCTCCCAGCCATGGCAGGAATCAACACCCACACTCTATTTCTGTCATCCCTGCTGCTCGTACTGAGGAGATATATCATTGCGGGCCCAAGGCAGAGACACAAGATGGACTGCTTTGTCTCTGTGGAGCCTTACAGTGTTATTGGTTACTGGTAAAAGCCCTGCATGGACACACATTCGTACACAGAGAGATGGGCTAAACTCATAAGTACATAGAATCACGAGGTTCCTGTGGACACTTATTGGTTATGAGTCTTTCTCCCATGAAGAAGGTAAAATGAGAAATGATGGTGGTGTCGGAGGGTAGAAGACTGACAAGGGCCAGTGATTAATGATGACTGAGAGCGTTTCATTTCATTTCAGTGTTTCATTAGCCTGCAAGTGTTGTCATTTCTTAGGCTCAACTGAGATCCGGACACAACATTCATCAAATCTGGGTACAGCCCTCAACCTTCATTTGATCCTTCCTCATCCCCCAGGATGGATCAAACCAATATTTCACAATATTGGAAAGCCTGGTGGCAACACAGCTTTGAGGAAGAGCAGATCAAGGTCTGTGTGTGGGTTATGACAGTTACTCTGTACTCTCATTAAATCTCTGAGCAAACAAATCCTTCACAACCATCCAAGTCTATAAGTGTATTTGTGCAATGAACTGCCCTAATGCCACAGTAAATTAACCTGCCTTGTACATGTTTGTGTAAAAAGCCAGGTTCTTCCTCAGTCTTCCCCTAAAAAGCCAGCCCCCACCCTCACACCCCCCGGCCGTCTTCTGACATGCAACAAAACATACAGGCTAGGCCTCAATGGCCTTACAAAAGGGCAATGGCAATTATGGCCAACCGCTAATATGCACGGCCCCAGCTGGTTTAGATCTGCCTGCACTCTGAGGGAACGCCGCTGACTTGTCAGCTTGTATGCGTCACGCGCAAGATTTTCTTGGAGAAACGTGCTTTGGCAGCATCACGGCTAACCGACTGGGCCTTGATTCGTCTCGCAGTCTCGCTCAAACATTCCTCACGGTATATTCGGCCCCTTTTCATGGACCTAACTGAGCCCAGATGCTTGTGCTGACCTGAATCAGAGCCGCTCCCTCTGGTTTGGAGGTTGGTCTTCAGTCAGATTTTTCACAGCATGTATGCTTGTGTTTTTGGAGTAAACATGGGCAATGATTTCACTCTGTTTATTCAAGATTGATGAGTGACTGCATTAGTGACACAGCAGCGAGTAATAACAGTTATACTAGCTGACGATGCGTGAAAAAATGAAATAATGAAAGAATAATTTTAATATGAGCTCCTGCTACAATAAGAGAAACATAAGATAATACAATTACAATATTATTATATCTTTAAAACGATGACTAATAAGAGGCTTGCATATATAAACATTTACTTTGCTGTCAACTGTTATTAGGACACTGAATGGCCTGACTCTTTCTCTCTCTCTTTCTCTCTCTCACTCTTGCTCTCCCCCTTTTTCTGTAGCCTTTTGGTAAGAAAAGAGCTCCTTTCAGAGGAAAAAAAAAAGAGGGCAGGAGTAATGCAAAGAGAGGAAGCAGACGTGATTCTCCAAATACAGTCATTAAAGGGGAAATGTGTTTTTCAAACTGTCAAGATGATTAATGGCTGAGTGCGAAGCAGCACAAATGCTCTTGTTTAGTCTGACTGGCAGACACGATCCTGTCCATTGATTTATGGCAGGCCCTGTGTGTGTGGCACTGCTGTGGTTTGAACAGCAGGAAGGTGGGGTCTGAGCACACTGCGGTAAAATAACAGAATATAACCAAGCCCAAGAGCAAAAGAGAGAGAGAGAGAGAGAGAAAGAGAGCAAACTGCATTGTGTTTGCTTTTGCCCTTGGTGAAATTGCAGCTCGTTAAACAAGAAAATATAAAATTGCTCTGTCAGTTCATGTGCCACAGTAAATCAGTTTCAGTTTTAAGTAATTTAGTTAATGTCCATACATGCTTGCACAATTTAGTAGATATTCATCTTTTCTTTTAACATCTGTATGTGGTGTCATGTTTCATCAATTCATTCCACACGTCATTCATAGGGGAACATACTTCATCTTTGTTTTTTTGTTTTTTTTCTTGCAATCAACATGGATTAACCCTACAAATGTACCAGTGTTACCACTAGAATCCACAGTAAAAAATCACCCTCTTTTCTTTTCTCTCAGGTTGCTCCAGCCTTTTGACCTCATACTCTGCACAAATGAAGGTGTCTGTTTCAATCAGCCTGTGGAAAAGCTTGCAGTAGGGGAGCTTGCAGCACTTTTCATGTTACAATTTGTCTTCAAAGACTTTTATTTAAAAACCCCTGCGTTCATTCCTGCCCTCCTGACTCCACTTGATCTATTAACATGCTCCGCAAGATCCACAAGAATAATTATGGCTGTTAAGTTAAAGTGGTAGAACTTCATAAAACCACCACAATGTTGTTTGTCAAATATAAAATTGTTCCTGTCAGAGATTTAATGTACTTGTGAAAGTTGAATATGATTTTGAAAGGGGAAAAAAACGTATTGACGGGAAACAGGGAAACCAAAACCTCCAAGCTATATAAGGACATCAAACAGAGCGATTTATTCTTTGGAGAAGAGAAGCAGCCATATTTCACGTGACAGCTGAGGACCTACTGGACTGAAATAGGCTTTTGAAATCCTCCCAGGACTCGCAGCCTATTTCCTATTTCTCAGTCCGGTTCATGAGGACTGAGAAAAAACAAAGAAGTCTCTAAAGCTTCCAGTTTAGAACCAATCCCCAGAGTCTGGAAATCTGGAAATCAAGCGAGAACCAGGCAGGGCTCATCTGGAATAAGTTACATATAGAAGACAAGCAAAGAAATTAAGGAAGATAAATGGAAGGAGAAAGAGAAGGTCTATGTTACTTGACTTAGTTGGATTCCTGTTTGTTGTGTGTATAAAGTTTGCATCCTGAGGAAGGCCCAAAAGCAGAATAAATGTGATTTGAGCTGATCACTCAGTGGATGGATGGCTGACTGGATGGATGGTGTCAGAGATTGAACAGACAGCTGATGCAGATGGATGTATGACTGAATGAAAGAGTGAATGGTCGTCAAAGGAAGCCGTAAAAGAAGGAAAGCAGGAGCAACAGAAGCTTGTGGGATATGCACCTCCCGTGCCAGCAGTGTGGCCCAGCTGTATGCATAGGGGGGCTACAGCCCCTGCTTCAACGTGTCAGAGGCCGTGATTAATGACCCGGAGGCCTTGCTCTTTCCCCTCTTAACCTCCCCAGAAACACCCACCTACATGCACCCACCTCAGCAGTCTCTCCCCATCAAGCTAATGCACACAGGCAGATTGACATGACATGAAAGCCCTTAGCGCTCCTGGCAAAACACATACATACACAGAGCAAGTATTTATGGCTTCTCAGCCATTTAAGATACTCAACTAAATAGGCATTAAAGCAAAATCTAACAGAATATAGCATATAAGCCCCTGTGCTCAATCCATAAGATCACACTTTCAATCCTTGCTCCAAAATGAATAGAAATCTATTCTAATCTAAAAAAAAAAGAAACTGCTAGCTCTTTGATGACTTGTTTTAGGTAGGCCTGTGTGTGCAATGTGTATGTGTGTGCATGTGTGTGTGTGTGCATGTGTGTTTGCTCTAGCTTCAGATGTGCTGAGCGAGAGGAACCAGAAAAGGCGCCTGCATGTGCGCTAGTTCCCAGCCTGTCAGAGGGCTGTCGGCCTGTGATTTATGGCCACGAGACTCCAACCTGTCTTCACTGCCAGTTCAGTATTGTTACAACTGACAGCTAATGAGGCCAGACATGCTTTCAAGCCGAGCACTTAACAGAGCCTCAATCTCCTCCAGTCACGGGTCCATTATGTTCTCTCTCTCTCTCTTTCTCTCTGTCTGCTCTCTGCTATCCTCAGAGGAGGCGACGCCACTGAATGCTGAAGCAAGGAGCAGTTCAGCATCGCCAAGGATCCGATTCGCTGAACGAAGATAATAATTCGAGATGCTCGAAATCTGAAGCTCTGTGCATAAGTAGACAAGTTATTTTAAAGAAAATAGTAAGGTAGTTAGAAAATCTCAGACACCTAATGACTGATTTATTCAAATGAAAGATGGAAAATAACTTGTCAGCTGCCAAAGATGGTCTACCAGTTTAAACAGCTTAGCCTGTGTTTTGGTCAGAACAAGTCAGATTTTTCAGCAATGCAATCACTTTGTGACTCTGAAAGGAGCAAAGCAGGATTACATTCTGGGGTGACGCGTCAGAACAGATTCTGCTGCTCATACATTATGACTAAATTTGCAGTGCTTGGCAAATGGTAGTCTGGAGTTTATTTTTGCTTTTCCTTCATTTTTATGGTGCTGTACAACCTAGGTTATAAGTGTCACTTTTGTTATTCACACTTCATATCTCAAATAGTGACAAAAACACTCATTTTAGCAAAAATGTCACAATTGAATTGGGTTTATGTTTAATCCTAGGGTTAGGATATGGTCTTATTATAGAAACGTCAGTCCATATGTGAGATAAAAGTGTCCGGAGCATTTAGGTTAGATTTTTTTTTATTCTCTCTCACTCTCTTTCTCTTTTCTCTATAATCACTATCAGAGGCACTGGCAACTCTCCCACCTTTAACCCTGGTTCCTTGTCAGCCATGATTAATGGCAGCTCCGCGCAGTGCAGCTTGCGTTGCCGCTTTCAGCATTGTTCCCTGGACACATAATGAACTCTGACAGGACTTTTCTTCTCCCCGTACTTTCCTTTTCTTTCACACTTTCACGGGCTTGTTTCAGAATGTATGCTGGCAACAGTGACACTTCCATCAGGGGCTCTGTGAGATTAAACAGTAATTAGGACTGAACAAGTTCAGGTTACAAGGACGTTCTGAAAACGTTCTTCAAATGTTTAATATACCTTTGGACATACTGTTCAGGCAGTCATAGTTAAACACATAAGCATTGTTTACAGTTCAGGTTTTAGGCTCTTATGCCAATGCTTGTCTTGCCTTTTGATCTCCTTCTAGCAGACCCACTCTACGCTCTACAATCTGTAAACCAATGTAGTTATAGATTGCAGCTGCTCCATTTTCAGTCAGTGGAATAGCATTAAGTTGTTTAAAATGTCAGCACTGAATTTTTTACGACAAACACAGGCCCTGTTTGTCACTGAGGGGCGTGTTCTCAGTAAAGTCCCACAGTTTAAACTCTGACGCTCTCTGCTGGATACCAGTTGCTTGTACACCTACTGAACATTGTCCTTCTGGAGATGGACTTTAGTGATTTAGTACCAAACCACATGTTTGTTAAAGGTTTTCTAGCATATTTATACCAAAGATATTGGTGCTGCAACCATCAGCTGCAAACAATCAAGAGAAAAGCTCATTTTGTGTACATTGAATTCATCTTACTATAGTTAAATAAACAAATTAAAGGTTTAGCACTCATGAGCGTAAAGGTTTTACAATTAGGTAACTAGTGGGTCTGTGGGTTTGTTTGATTTGAAGGATTTCCATCCACATTCATGATGCTGCAGCTCAGGATCTTCTGTAGCCCATATAGTGTCTATAAAATGACTGATATTAGGTGCATGCAAACACAATCAAGCATTCCAGACTGGAGCCATACTTTCCAACTGGATTTTCTGAGCAATTTCATATACTTTTTTTCTTAATCCATTGTTTTTTTTTCCTGTTACATATTGTCCAGGTTATTTGTACAAGTAAGGAATGATGATGGCTATGGTATTGTATTGACCATATCTTGTTATTCACATGTGTTGCATAGTTTAGGAATACTTTTGGGTTATACTGGGTTGTATGGCTCATTTCTAGCAGTATCATAGCTCAAAGTCTTTTGAATGTGGGTCTACCAGCTCTAGCTTTGGATATTCCGAGTTAATGACTATGCACTTTCATAAGTTGCTCTAGATAAAAGGGTCTGCTAAATGCCCTAAATGTAAATGGCATTGATGGCTTTAACAAGCGATCCGGGTCCATAAAGTGCAAACAAACTGAAAAAAAATCAGTCAGTCATTCTCTAATTTCACAGACCAGTAAACAAGGTTTACAGGAATGCGCATTACGCAGCCTTAAGTCCAAAGTCAGCTCTTTGTAGCTTTTTAGATGATAAAATAAGGAGGTTTTACAATATGATAGGCATGACAAGGCAGGGTAAGTTTATTTATAGAGCACCTTTCATACACAAGGGCAATTCAAAGTGCTTTACAAAAGAGTCAAAAGAAACAGTAAAAGGCATTTAGATTCAGTGCAAGAAAACATGATTAAAATGATTCAAAGTATTAAAGTGCTATGATCCAAATACAATACAAATTATACAAAACACTAAAGTGCTGAATAAAAAGTGAGGAGTATTTTAAACAGAGCAATAAGCCTGCTCAGCTGGTTCCATTTAAGAGTAGTTAAAGAGCTTCTATACAGTACAAGTCAAAAGTTTGGACACACCTTCTCATTCTAATTTTTTTTCTTTTTTTCCCTACATTATAAATTAATACTGAAGTCATCCAGACTATGAAGGAACACACGAGGAGTCATGTAGTAAACAGCTTTGCACACTCTTGGCATTCTCTCAATCAGCTTCATGAAGTTATCACCTGAAATGGTTTTCCCAACAGTCTTGAAGAAGTTCCCAGAGGTGCTGAGCACTTGTCGGCTGCTTTGCCTTCACTCTGTGCTCCAACTCATCCCAAACCATCTCAACTGACTGACCTTCATTTCTTACAGTAATGATGGACTGTTGTTTTTCTTTACTTAGTTGAGTCGTTCTTGCCATAATATGGATTAGAACATCACTCAAATAGGGCTATTCACTGATGAGAGATGACTGTATACCATCTCTACCTCTTCACAACACAACTGATGTCTCAAACACATTAAGAGGGCAAGAAAGTAACTCTTGACGCGGCACAGCTATTAACTGAAAGTCATTGCAGGTGACTACCTCATAAAGCTGACTGAGAAAATGCCAAGATGTGCAAAGCTGTTAACTAAGCAAGAGGTGCCTACTTTGAGGAATCTAAAATATAAAACATGTTCCACTTTTTTGTTTGCTAAATAATTCCATATGTGTTTCTTTGCTTTATTATTAATCTACAATGCAGAAAATTTTAAAATAATGAAAAAACACTAAATTAAAGGTGTGTCCAAACTTTTGACTGGTATAGGTATATGGCCAAAAGTATGTGGACGTTAACCATATCAGGGCCTTCCCTTGATGTTTGTCACAAAGTTGGAAACATATATGACTCTCTAGAATACATTTGTTTGCTGTAACATTATGATTTCCCTTCACTGGAATTAACTGGCCCAAACCTGTCCCAGTATGACGTTGCCCCGTGCACAAACCGAGCTCCATGAAGACATGGTTTGCCGAGGTTGGTTTGGAAGCCCTCAAATGGCCTGCACAGAGCCCTGACTGCAACCCCGCTGAACACATTTGGGTAACGAATGCACTTGTGGCTGAATGGACACAAATTTCAACCATAACTGTCAAAATCCCATGACACAAGCATGAAGTCATCAGCAACTCCATATTGCTGCCATGCCTTTGGAATAGGATGTTCAACAAGTACATATGGGTGCTGTGATCAGGTGTCTACAGGTTTTTGGACAAATAGTGTAGTTAGAAGAGCAAACAAAGCAAGAACAGGAAGTTTAAGCAGGCTTCAAGTGATAGTTATGTTAGTGTTCGATTTGAGGGCATGTCCATGCAGTCTTGTGTAAAAGCGAATGTGTCCAGGCAGATTCCGGAGTCGTCATGACTTCTTCTAAAGCTATTTGCAAGTTCATTAACACTCATTCACACTTAAGCATCCAGCCTCATTTCAAATGTTAATGTATTTCATGAAAAGGCATCACAACAACATCTCCTAAATGGGCCCAACATCCAGTTATCATTAAGTTATGGAGCTTGTAAATGTTTCTAAATGTTAGCATGGAAATTGGGTCCCTTATTAAAAGTCTAGTGAATGATAATGTTTACAGTGTATACCATAAAATAACTGAGCTCATACCATCTGAATAGCGTGTGAATCCAGTGGTGGAAAGTAGTTTTGTGGCACGTGTACTTTACTTGAGTATTTGTATTTTATGCTTTTATACTTCCACTCCACTACATTCCAGAGGGGAAAGTTGTACTTTCTACTCCACTACATTTATTTGACAGCTTTAGTTACTAGTTACTTTTATGACGGGGATTTTACACAATGGATAATATAACAAGCTTTTAAAATACAACACATAGTTAAAGATTAAACCTGTGGCTTCCAGCCTTTTTGGCTTCTGATGTCTTACAAAAATCAGTGTGTATTTGGGTCTATACGTTGTTAACAAATATACCAAATAGTGATTTTTTCCCTTTAAACTTTTCACATGATTTAATTTCAATAAATGGTTGAAATTGGTTCAAATTATCCCATATGTCACCAGAAATGAAAAATTAGAGGAAAAGTCCAAATACTGAAAACAGATTTGTGTTTTTCCATCTTTCCTGTCCCATCTCATGACTCCTCAGATATATCTTGTGTCCCTGTATATAGTAGTAAACTAGTTTCATATCCAGCAGCTACACCACCTGATACTTCAGTATTAATCATCTAATGATGTCAGATGTAATAATCTATGCCCATAATACATATACCAAACTAGTACTTTTGCATTAAGATTTTAAGACTATTAAATATATTTTGCTGCTAATACGTATGTATTTTTACTTTAACAATATTATTTTCTTCATGCAGAACTTTTACTTATGTCCTGGAATAATGGAGAATTTTACATTGGGATGGTTACTTAAGTAAAGGATCTGATTACTTCTTCCACCACTGTGTGAGTTACAAGTGACTGGAGTGTCTCATCTACTTTTTCAACATTTCATGTTATTCATTAAAAAATAAACTGTAAAAAAAATTCGTTAAAAAATAAACTTGTTTTCTAATAAAGACCAAAATCTCTGAGTGCTGAAATGCTGCAGAACCATAAATAGTGTTATAATAGTGCCATAAATTTTGTTGTCTTTGATAGTCTAGCTAATTTGTCATTCATAACTCTAAATATTTGTAAGAAAGAAAGAAAGAAAGAAAGAAAGAAAGAAAGCAAAAGATAACAGTTCAGGTTTTAGTGCCACTGAAATTTTAGGGTCAAATATTAAGTTCAAACATTTTTATTTAGATTTATAAACCCTTTTATTTAAATGTAAGTGTACCTTCCAAATTATGATAAACGATTTTCCAATAACTCTATTTGATTACTGATGATTATTTAGGCTGATTTGTGCAGACAAATGACAGTCGTGATTACACTGCTCATGAACATGAATAGGAATTACAAATGGCTGCCCTATTCAAGGAACAAAAGCGTTTAAGCGTTAAACTGATTGGCTAAATGAGCTGATTCCTACATGACTTCCTGCTCCCTTGCACTATTAATACCTTTAGCAGGCAATGCGTCCATTTGGGGCTGTGTATAATTTAACTGACGTGCTAAACCTTTATATTTTTTTTCTCTAAAATTAATAAAGTAGCTTAATTCATTGTCCACAGGGTGGCGCACGGACACGGTTTAGGAGTTCGTTCCTGTTCTCAGCAGCAGGGGGCGACATTTCCCTGTTTTCCCTTTTTTCCTTTCTGCGCCTATTCCTAGATAGGACCTCCTTCCCAAATGTAACACCAGTGTGTGGAGAGTTCTCAGAGGAGTGTGTGTGTGGCTGTATGGGTTCCTGTGTGTTTGTTTGTGTGTGAGCGGCTCTTTGGGGGGGGGAGCTGAGCGGTGTGTTTGTGTGTATGTGTGTAGTAGCTCTGCGCCATGGTGCTGATGATCGAGCAGACAGATCGGACTTTTACTCCGCTATCATCGCCCGAAGGAGTTAAAACCGGTAGGATCGACAAGAAAGATGTGCGAATACAAGCAAAGTAAGTCGGTTTTCTTTGTTTTTCACCATGCATGCATTAGGTCTTTATTAGCCTGCTAAGCTAAGTGACCCTGGTAGGAAAGTGAGCGTGCCGCACGGATTAGTGTTTAACCCGCACTGAGACTGAACTGGGACCAGATGTGCTGTAGGGAACACAAACTGCCTTCAGCTACTGGCCTCGAGTCGAGCTGCTTTACTGGAGTGTGTTTTGTTGGCATGCTTGCTTGCTTGCTTCTTGTTCTCCATGAACTACCATTTATGGTCAGTAGACATCTTAAATGTCCAATAATACATTTGTTTCTTCTAACAATCTTATAAGACACTACAGCTCGTCCATACAGACCTTCGACGTGCCATTTTGTTTCACTTGCAAATTCAACTCCCTTTGCAGCTGCTTTCTTTAACAAATCAACCCTTGTCTGTAATTACAAGAGTGACTGGCCTTTTCCAAGCCAAGAGCCTGAACCATAACCCAAATATGACTCTTTTTGAAATATTAACCAGAGGTTGTTCAGTCCAGCAGTAACAAATGTATTTACTGTTCCTGTAAGTTAAACACTTGTTTGTGTTTGTGTTTCCTTCCTGTGTTTTTAATGTTTGCTCTGGATTTAGTTGTACATCCAAAGCTCAGAGTCTCAGACTCCTTACCGTTTTTGTGGCTTGATTTCTTGCACATCCGCAGCTCAGACGCTGAAAACATAGAAGAGAAGCTGAAGAAAGGTGGGAAGTCTGCAGTCGACCTTCTGGTGGCCGCTGACACGGAGTCAGATCTGTCAGAGAGCAGGAGGAAGTCTCCGATCCTGAGGTGAGATACTCAGTCATGTTTCCACACACACTGCAGATGTCACAGTACGATCTTAATACTAGCAATAACTAGCCCATTTAGGTTCTTCATTGCCATAACAGTTAAATCATGTGGGTTTGTATTGAACAAAGAAGTTGCTTTGTTAGGATTGTGGTTCAAGACAACAAAACAGTGTTGAATGCTGAGAAACCAGTGCCATTAACTGTATAACAAAAAAAACTCAGTAAGTAAAAAGTCAGTAAATGAAAAGAAGCATTTCGTGACAGGAAATGTGTCCCTTAAAGCATTATAAAGTGCATGTGTGTATAACACTGAACAGATCTGGACAACAGGTCACATACTTTGGCACGGGCCACAGAAAAGTAGACGAGGGTCGGAGTGCGAGCTTGACAGAAACGTCCTGTGTTAGCATTTTGCAACACTCCATAAGTTCTCTGCTACAGTAAAGTTTATACAGCAGAGGAGAATCCACTTTCTGGTTTCTTTTTTCCATGGTAGCCTGTATTTACTTAGTTATTTTTATTGTCTTATTAGCTTAAGATGAAGAAAAAAAAGGAATTGTGACTGTATGATTGTAGCTGCTATGACATGCGTGAAATGCGCATGTGTCTCTCGACCGTTGCAGAATTACATACTACACATACTATAAAAGGAATAAGTAGTCTAAGAGGAATAAAACATTTTCTGGGTGGCCTTGGGATTTCCACAGAGGATCAAGTGTATGTATGTATGTGTGTGTATGTATGTATGTATGTATGTGTGTGTGTGTGTGTGTATATATA
>JAOVVG010000009.1:4011258-4021580 GCA_028566375.1 Leptodoras nelsoni
GGAAACAAAAGAACCCCCTTACCATCTGTTCCTAAGAAAGGCAGACAGACTCCCTTTATGTGTAACGCACGCATCTGCACGTGTGCAGCGTTCTCCTCAGAAAAGGAGAGGGGTGGGGGCTGAGGGAGTGTTATAGTGATCTGAATGCATTATTCATCACAGATGAGCATGCTATGATGAAATACAATGGTTAACAGACATCTGAACCCTATGATTTCAGTATGTTTAAAAAAAAAAAAAAAAAAAAAAAAAGAATCAGCTAGTTTACATTAGCAGAGATTTTCCACATGGTTTAATGAGCGCAGGTTTTTTTTGCCATTACGTCAGTGAGGTATGAGTGACATGACAGCTGTTACCATGTTTGTTATAGGTCTGCCGTCTAAGCCAGCTGCCCCGCTTCCTCTTGAGAAGTTTGTCTTTGTCCAGGTTGAACAGTGAGGATACATGTGCTTTGCATGTGCTACCAAAAGCTTTATGGAGTTAATGGTCAGTGTTGTCTGTTGGAGAGGCTGCTCCAAGTGACCATTTGGTAATAAGCAGACTTAGTTTTTGGAAGCATAAATAAGCAGCAGGGTTAAAAGGATTAACTTTTCGTTTTAAAGAACTCTGCATCATTTGAAGCATATTGAAATTGCTGTGAAAATCCTTGATGGTCTTCCCCTACTAACTCTTATTCTTTTGGGTGATGCTACACCCTCTTTTTGTCTGTAAGCAATAAAGGTTTTAATCAGATAGAGGCCATTTGCTTTGGCCATTTGTGAACCATTCCCATGGAATTTCCACGTGAGCACAGCTAAGCTCAGAGCACTCAAACCGTGCTTAGCACATTTTCTTTTTGGCATGGTTAGCTGCGCTACACTTGCACTGCGCTACAAAATGGAATGAGTGCAATGCACTGACCTAGGTAGTCACACTTGCTCTTTAACTGTGCATTAAAAATGAACCAGTTAACATGAGGGCATGAGTTGGTAGTTTACTGAAACCCGTTTCTGAAACGCCCAGTTGTAAGATTACACGCAGAACCCTTAAGGGCTCCCCCAGAGAAACATCCGAAGAATCTTTGTGTGTATGCAGTCACTTTGGTGCAGCATGCTGGCAAATCAAGCCTGGTCGCTTGTTTTAGGCAGTGAAATCCTGCAGGTCTTCATTCTAAAATGTACACTGGGGACCTAAATGTAGTCAATGTGATTTAGAAGATTGTGCTGTGCTATCAGAGTTCTGAGATAAATTTCAGTCTTTCTCACTGATCTGCATCAAACTTGATCACAGAGCACAGTACTCCTCTGTTCAAAGTCCATTCTAACTGTTCCACTGCATAAAAAGTTCACATCAGGCTTTAGGTCTTGTAGCAGTAAACCAGAATTATTGCTATTTTTGGTGTGGTGTGACGTTGGTATCTAGTAGTGATTGGTGTTTGTATGGGTGTCCCGCGATCGCTTGCTAGAAATGTAAACTGTTTAGTGTACAGGCAGGGTGCTTGTCTCATTAAAGTGCTCACGTGACCCCTTGCTGCCTTTTAGAGTCGCCAGAAAAGTGTCACCAAGGTGTAGGTAAAGGAGGAGCTTGAAAATGTATTACAAACTTGTACCCAGAGAGTAGTTCATAGCATGCAGCTTACATGATCATAGGGAAGTGATTCATGTGCATTGCTTTGTTTCAGTTACACAGCATGGCAGAATAGAAATGGTACATGATTACAATTTGTCATTACGTTTCTCTGTTAATGGCATGAAAGCATGGTGCTCACTCCCCACTTCCAAAAAATGAGCTTTGAGCTGTGCTCAGAATTCCTGACATGCCATGCATTTTTATGTTTGACTCATTCAGTGTTTCTTTACTTATCTGTTCCTCATGCCTCAAGCCCTACCTTTTTATACTCTCACACTAAGGTCAACGCCCATTAGCTCCTAAGGTCAGTACTCTGAAAACTTAGCCGGTCAGCGCAACCAATTACCAGTCATGTGCCGGGATTTGATCTTTCTTACACAAGCATGTGTCATAACCTGTGGTGATTAGTCAGGTATTTATGAGGCCCTCGAGCAGTGATGTGTCTGAGAGCTGTTAGAGTACTGGTGCAGGTTTATGCTGAGTATAAACACTTTCTTGCTAATTCAGACATGTGCGCATACTAAAGAAAAGTGTACCACGACACTGTAAAATTCTTGATGCTGATTAGTCAGAAGGCATAGTTTCATTTTCTGTAACAGTGGCTAAGGCAGGCTTTCTGAGGACAGTGGTGGATCAGCAGTTAGAGCTCTGGATTAGTGAATTCCCAGTACTGACATGCAGCCATTTTTTGTCACTGAGCCTGACCCATAACCCTCAACTCCTCTGCTTGATTACTTTAGATAAAAGAACCTGCCAAATTAATAATGGAAATGGAAACCACAGGATTAGCTTTGTGGACTTTCCACAAACTTAAACTTGACTATAAAGGGGGGGAAATCATGACGTGCTCTACTTGGAGGACATTAAGAAATTGTATTTGTTGGCAGATTTGATATAAGAGGAGAAACGCTGCTAACAGCTCTGTAAAACACTGCTGCTGTTGGAAAATAATCAGCTTTTACAGGTCTCTCTACACATTTATTATTATTCTTTCCTATAGCAAATGTGTAGTGTTTTATTCCATACTTGTACATTACCCTCGTGCACAGAACAACCCAAAAGCCATTTTTGTTTGCGTAGACGCAAATGGAACCTTACCGCAAATATTAGATGTTATACATCAAGTTATGTTTTAATATAGTAATTTCACACCAAGGTCCTTGTACATAAAGGCATAACTTGGAAAAAGTCGCATTAGAAAATCCTAGAATGTATGAAGCCACTGTGTATGCTGTGCGCATGTCCCCATGAGCCATTCAGAGGAAGGAGTGCCACAAATATGTAGCCAAGTATCCCCATTTCCTGTCAGTATATGAGAAGCGTTTTGTTTGAGAATTCTTTTCATTTGCGTTACTCCTCTGGAATGAGTCAGCTGTTCTTGTTTGTTCAATGGAAGCCTCTGTTGGACAAGGCTAGACAGATCACCTATGAGTCAAGGATGTCTTTTTTTTTTTTTTTTTTTTTTTTTTTTTTTTTTTTTTTTTTTTAAAGAATAATGGCATTAATATTTGAAGTGAAAGAATGGAATTATCTTGCAATTTCTTTTTTTTGTTTATGCAATTTCTTGATTGTAAAAGCCTGCGTTATTTATTTATTTATTTTTTTGCTTAGAATGCTGTTTAAGATTCTCTGGAAATGCTTGGACAGAGACGTTTTTTGTTGAACAAGGTGGGAGACAGGGAGATAATGCATTTATTTGTGAGAACAGGCTCTTAAGACTGATTTATGAGTGCTCCTCCCCAAGAAAATATGCTGATAAAATTGAAAATGATAGCAGGGTTTGATGCAGGTTAATATTCCTTCCTTCCCCTTAAACACTCCCTTGGTTGCCATTGATCAGTTGTGAGTTCTTTCACTGAGTGAAACTTAATGCAGTCAGAATCGATTATCATGGAGCGCCTTGTTAATTTAGATGGTCAGATCTTCACCTTGGACTGAATGCTCTCAGCTACCCTTAAAAAAAACTGTCCATGTACATGATTTGCTAAATGTACTCTCCTGTCTTCAGATACTGATGTGCTGTACATTTTGTGGTTGTAGCTATGCTAAAAAGGACTCTGACCTGGCTGGCTGTCAAGCCCGGCTGAAGGACGTGGAGGCATTATTGAACACGAAGGAGGCCAGTCTGGCCACAGCTTACTCTGAGAAGAAAGCCCTAGAGGCCATGCTAGCAGATTTGCAAGCACAGATCCAGGAGGTACACCTCTCTCCTTAACTTTGTTTTATAACTTCTGTAGCAAATATAATACCGTACTGGAACCCAGCTAATGGCACCTTCATCTCCGTGTTTTAGCTGGAGGCAGGTCTGGCCTCGGCTAAGAAGCAGCTGGGAGACGAGACGCTGCTCAGGGTGGATGTGGAGAATCGCTGTCAGAGCCTGGCAGAGGAGCTTGAGTTCCGCAAAAACATGTTTGAGGAGGTAAATGACACAATTATCCTACGCGTGGAATTTAGTTTGAAGCTTTGAGAAGGTCGTGGGTTTTTTTTTAATTTTTTTGTTTTATTTTTTATTTTTATTTTTATTTTTTTGTGGACTTCCATCTTCTTCCGTCTTGGACACCATCATTAGTGTAATCATTGTTATTATTACTTAATATTTTGTTTAGTCTTTTAGCTTGTGCTGAACCTAAATCAAGAAACATAAGAGTTCAGACTTTAACTGAAATTCAGTTCAGAAGTACAATCTGCCATTCAGTTGGTTTCTAATGTACTGCTGATACCATCTTCCCTTAGCAATATGAACAATAGTGAAGCAACCGGTTTGCTCATGGTCCTGGAAATATGCTATTCTACAGACAGATAGCATCAACCGAGTTCGTTGAAAGGAGTTAATTGAAACTGCCCACACCCTGTGGTGTTGAAAGCTACCTAATAAAGCTGGTTGAATGATGGCACATGCTGATCCATAACCATGCAGCTGCAGCAAAAGCAACTATACAGTTTAATTTTCCTTTCAGTGATGAGCATGCTCCAGTGTAAAATCAGTAAAGCATCAGGAGATTTAAAAAAATATCTTGGATGGGATGGATTACTTTGCTTTGGTACTCAAATACTAAAGAAGTGAGGTGGTTGTGTTTCTACTAGGGAAGTTGCACTAAAAAGTGAAATTATAAGTTTCACTTTTAAAATGTCTGCAGCAACATGACCTGGCAAGTCAAACTTAAGTCCCTGCTCTGTAGAGTTCTGACTTATACAAGGCGTATACAAGTCTCCAACAAAAATAAAACAATGACAGTTAGGCACAACTATGATTCTGCATGATCTTGGGTGCACCACTTTAAACAAATAAAGAAACGGATCTCCAAGCTACAATAAAGAAATAGCCATGTCTGAACATGCATGCTTTAACATACATCTCCATACATCTCTCTGTTGTTCCTTGCCAAGCTCTTGGCCCAATTTTATAAATTTTTTTATAGCACTTGAAATATGTGCTGTAAAAAATACTTTCACACAGACTCTGTTCTGCTCTCCTAACTCGCAGGAAATTAAGGACACCCGGCGCAGACACGAGACCCGTCTGGTGGAAGTGGACTCTGGCCGCCAGATGGAGTACGAGTTCAAGCTGGCTCAGGCCCTGGCAGACATGAGGCAGCAGCATGATGATCAAGTCAAACTCTACAAGGAGGAGCTGGAGCAGACCTACCTGGCCAAGGTGAAGCACATTAATTTCTCATAAATTTACAATGAACCCGTTCAATTACTCATAAATGCCACTGTGTTCTCAGGTTCCATAAATATCAATTCAGAATTTAACAATTTAGTCAGACTTTGGATTGTTTATAGAGTTGTAGGTATATGTTAAGAGAACAATCTTTGCATCAGGTTTACTTTCTCCATATATTCTCCAAGTTTGCTTTCTCCAAAATTGCTCTAAGTAATGTACAAATAACATGACCTTAATTTTCTTGTACATAGCCTTGTTAAGTCGCACATTTCCAGTGATTTTTAGGATCCTTATAATCCTTCATGAGGTGATTATGTAGCAAGAAGCAGATAAATGGTGAGGTTGGGGGAAATTTTTAGTCAAATGCAATAAAGGCTGTCTAGGGTGTTGCACAGTGCTTGCATGTAGCAGGTGTGCTGAGAGCTAAAAGCATTTCCACTTTAACCATGAGTCTTGCTCAACTGTGTTCTCACCTCACCCTTATTTCGGAAACGCAATAAATCTGGCCCTAGAGTGATTTCTTTCTTTTTAAAGATAATTGGATTTTTGTAGTAAGTAAATTTTAAATCAAGAAAATGAAATTTCATAGTGCATGCAAATACTAGAGCTTGCACTTTATGGATTGTTATGCAGGCGGCTGTTTATTTATTTATTTTTCTTTTACATGAGTATCAAAGTGTTATCTGGTGTTAAATTTGCCCCTGGGATTTTTTTTGTTGTTGTTTTAACACCTCTCTCGGCATCAGTGGTGCCAGTGTTGCACTTCCTTCCAGCCTCTCAAAGCACCGTTTTAGTTCCTCTTTGCATTAAACTCAAGCTTCCTTCCCACGTTCTGTTCATATTGAGTGTGCTGTGTGCGATTTCAGATGGAGAACATACGCCTGTCTTCAGAGATGAACAGCAGTTCAGCAAGCATGGCACGGGAAGAGCTGAAGGAGTCTGCTTTGAGGGTTGAGAGTCTGGCAGCTCAGCTGGCCAGCTTGCAGAAGGAGGTATGCATTCCCTTAAACACACTCCTACTGTTCCTACTGGAACATTTATACTCATTTACATTTGCACACTTGCACATTACACAGGTGAGGAGAATGTCAAAAAGCTTTTAGTGATACGTTTTAATGACTAAGATAGAAGGGTAGTGAATGAAAATCTATTTTGATTAAAAGATTGTGTCTAACATCACTAATGGAGCAAAGTGCGCAACCGTATCTTGGTCTTTTGCAGCTTGTATGAACTTCCTGTTTAGTATGTACAGCTGATGCACACATCTAGTCTCAAAAGTCTGTTAGTCGTCTTAGATCAGTCCAAGATCATTCGACAGTGCACAAAGAGCACTTTGCATAGATAGTACTTGCATTTGTTTTCTGGTTGATTGAAAAGAATATCTGAAGTTGGTTATGGTACCTAGATTTTTTATTTTTTTTTTGGCTTAAATTTGGAACATATAAAGACATGAATGTTTGCTTGACTGGGAGGCTGAAATACTTTTAGGCATGTGACAGAAAATGGCAAGCGACACACTAAATATTTTGAAGCGTCTTCATATTGGTGCCATTTTCCCCTCTTATTACTGTATGATTTTGTAGCAAGCTGGAGTTTTAAAGGTCCATTTATAATATAAAAGGACATGTAATCAAAATTTTAATGGTGCCTTTGAAAACTAGAGGCTTTGGAGTATTGCCATGTAATGGATGGGTGTAGATTTTTGGTTTAGTCTACATTTCGAGACGAGAAGCTGCTTTTTCATAAAAGGCAACCTGCAAACCTGCTGCTTCAGGGTGGGAGGGGTGATCTTTGCTTGATGGGCTAAACAAATTGCCTAAATATTTTTCAGAATTTTGATATTTACACTTGCCTGATTAAATACATGAAGCTCATTGTGATGTGTTTAATGTGCTTCAGCAGTGTAGGGTTTTTTGTACTAGGCAGAGAAGCAAGAGAGACAGGGGAGACAGCAGCTGCACAGTAGAAGTGAAACAAGAGCAGGTAAACAGAAGGATGGACAAGGGAGGTAGATGAAAGATGCAACAGTCAGGAATGTGTTTACAAGCAGGCTACATACGGTTACAGCACATAGGGTATGAATTTTAGTTGGCACATCCTCTTTGTTGGTGTGGAGTCTTTCCTTATTGCTGTTTTCTTCCTGTCGTGTCCTTTTTGTATTTGTCTGAGCAGACACGAGGATGGCAGGATCGCATCAATGAACTGGAGGCTGCTCTGGCTCAAGAGAAGGATCTGAGCCGCCGGATGCTGGCTGATAAAGAGCGTGAGATCGCTGATATCCGAGCCAAGATGCAGCAGCAGCTGGATGAATATGAACAGCTGCTGGATGTCAAACTGGCCTTGGACATGGAGATCAATGCCTATAGGAAGCTGCTGGAGGGCGAGGAGGAGAGGTAAAACTCACACGCGTGTATGTTTAGACAGATTGTTTCAGAGTTGCTAGTGTGTAACCAACAGGCTCGGTTCCACTGAACATGAACTTTCAAAATTTTTCTTTAGGTTGAAGCTTTCTCCCAGCCCGTCGTCTCGCGTGACCGTGTCTCGAGCCTCGTCCAGCCGCAGTGTCCGCACTACACGTGGGAAGAGGAAGCGTGTGGATGTGGAGGAGTCGGAGGCCAGCAGCAGTGTCAGCATCGCCCACTCAGCTTCTGCTACTGGCAACGTTTGCATCGACGAGCTCGACGTGGATGGCAAGTTCATCCGTCTGCACAACAACTCTGATCAGGTCAGAAACCACAACAAATTTACAAAATTATTTCATGAATATTGTGATGCTTATGCAAGATCTATGGACATTTTTATTTATTTTTTTTTATTGTTTTTTTAGGACCAAGCAATGGTAGGGTTTGAGCTGACCAGAATTATTGGAGAAACTTCTGCTACTTATAAGTTCACTCCCAAGTATGTCCTGAAGGCTGGCCAGAAAGTCACTGTAAGTGCTTAGCTTTTAAAGTCATGGCGTTATTTCCTACTGATGTTTTTTTTTAATAATGTTCTGAATTGTATATACTGCCTGAAATTGTTGTCTAGATTTTTCTTTTTTTAAGTGCCAAGCTCTGTGTTGTAGATTTGGGCATCTAATGCAGGTGTGAGCTCCAACCCACCCACTGATCTCATCTGGAAAAACCAGAGCTCTTGGGCCACTGGTGAGAACATCAAGGTGGTCCTGACCAACCCAGAAGGAGAGGTAAGAAATTGTGGTCCAAGGTAAAATGCCCTGACGGACAGCGTTTTGTAAATTGTTATTCCAGCAGAGGCCAGTGTGGAGTCTATAAACATCTGTGTCATGCTCTTTGCAGGAAGTTGCTGTAAGGAGTACAGTGTTCAAGACTGCCACATTAGCAGAGGAAGAGGAAGATGAGGGAGTAGAGGCCATTGAGGAAGAACTCTTCCTCCAGCATGTGAGTTACTGTGTCTAGCATGATTTGACAGTTATGGCAATGTCCGCAAAGAACATTTTTGATGCTAGTGTGTAGCGTTGGCACTTCCTCAGTTCCAGGCCCTCTGACATCTGGTTACTGTCATAGTGGGGTTCTGCATGTTCTCCCCATGTGTTTCTTCTACATTCTTTTCTTTATTTCCCCCAAAAACTTACCATTAGGCTACACAAGAATTTGCTTATGCTTAATTGGTCTTGGGTGTTAACAAGCATAAATATCTGTACATGATTCGCTGGGATGGATGGCCTCTCCTGGGTGTATTCTTACTCTGAGTCCAGAAAAATTATTTTAAAAATAATGTACCGTTATATTGGGTAAATTCTAGCGTCTCCGATGCCTGAAGAAATTTTTACCTTACTCCCCAAAGTACTGATCTCTTTCCCTTAACACCTTGACAGGGTGAACCACCAAGAGAGGGTGCCAAGAGAGGCTGCATGATCATGTGAGAGCAGTAACACTACACACCACTGAACTCTTCCACTACAGCCAGGTTCAGCTGCCAAGTCTACAACCACCTCAGAACTATTTTTATATCACTTGTGTATAATAAACTAAGTGAAGTTTTTTTTTTTTCCTTTTCTTTTTTAGTTTAAATTGATTGTAAGCCTTTTTGGTACATTTTCTATTTTTATTTTGTATGTGAATTCATAAAAATGCTTCAACTTTCTTTTTATGAACCAACATTTAGCGATCAGTGGAGGACTGTAGTGAAACTGAGAGCTCAGTGACCAGTAGGCAGCTTTTGCAAAATTACCAAGTCCTCCAGGTGCTGTGATTTTACCTTACATGTATGTGTATCTTCATATTTTTTTTTTAAACATAGCATTTTAAGGGTCTCTTTATAGAAAAGTTATAATTTTATACTAGTTTTGTAGTTTTTAGACACAGCTTGTGTATAATGGAATGCCGATTTTTAAATTCACACGTGGAAGGTAAAAACGGACTTCTGTTTCAGATTGTGAAGAGAGGGCTGCTGGATATAGTCATATTGTTAGTCTTTAAACTCAAGGAGTGTTTGAACTGCAAAGCACCACAAGGTGGCTGTCTAGAGTCACATTCGTTTCATTGGAAGTTTTTCTTTTGAATCTTGATTAATCACTATATGCAGTGCCAGTTTTTCTACTCTGGACACAGTGTCAGCATGCTGACTTACACAGAGGAAACTCCCTGCCAGATATGTTAAACTGACAATTTGAGAAGAAATGTGGAGGTTAGTATAATGTTCTTGAGCTACTGTACTTTGGCATCAGTTGTAAGTCTGTAAATTGGCTACACAATCTCTCATTGTGCTGAGACACTAAAGCAGTGGAGTGTATCGGTGTCATTGAGATCTAATTACCTCTTAAGAATTAGCCTTGGGTGGACTTGCTTGTTACTTTTACAGCAGTTTGTCCCTCTTATCTAACTCTGAATAGTCTTATGCTTATTTTTGATCTTGACCTTGAGTAGAATTGTGCGTTGTCCTTCATGTCACTTGCATGCTTTTGCTCTAACCTTTACAGTTTGTACGGCAAAATAAAATTTTGTTGTATTTTCTATCTACACTGTGTGACTTTTTTTCCCACTAAAATTTGATTTCCATGGACAAATGTCTCCTGAATTGCTTT
>JAOVVG010000009.1:4033164-4045159 GCA_028566375.1 Leptodoras nelsoni
TTGAGCAAAACTGTTCTCTTACCCTGCTAATTGAACCTTCACACTCTGCTCTTACTGGTGCAATGTGCAATTAATGAGGCTTGGCCACCAGGCTGGTCCAATTTAGCCATGAAACCTCCCACACTAAAATGACAGTATGTTTCAGTTTCATTGTCTAACCCCTGTATATATATATTAGGAATAGCTGGAGAAGTTTTAATTGTCTCGTTGCTTGCTTTGTTGACATGTATATTTAAAGCAATAATGTGATTAAGCAGCAGTCCTACTTAAAATAAAAAGGCAGTAGTTAATCTGCTTAAAATGAAGTCTTACTGATAAAATGTAATACATTTTTAAACAGGCTCATAATGCAAGAAGCTTTGCCTGTACGGTAAACAAAATGTCATATCCTGTACATGTGATCAAGTGTTATTAGGAGCCCATAAGTGATTTTCTTTAAAGTAAAACCTGAATAGATAGACTTCATGTGAATATCAACAGCTCAATCTATAAAACATATTCAAACTTTGATGTTTGGATAAAATAGAAATCTCTATATCCTTCTGAAAATCAGGATCAGAACCAATGCATTTTCTTTGTCTCACTTCTCTGTGGTGACTGTGAGATCATTTTCACTAATAAAATAGATCTGTGGAATATTTTCTCTCTATATATACTATAGGGTATACTTTATTATGAAGATACAGAATGACAAACATTCCAGACCTTCACACAGCTGCAGACAGACACAAGGACATGAAGCAGAGATATACAAGGTCACAGACACAAGTGACTGTGACCTGACAGCAGTGTGTCAGCCTACTCTTGGGGCATAGTGAGTCTGCTTTTTTTTCCAGCCATCGGCGCTGACCCTTCTCAGCTGTGGCAGCTGAGGCTGGCTAAGGACACTGATGTGTTTGGGGAGGAGGGATGGAGGGATATCTGGACATGGACTTTGGTGCATGTGATAGGATTGTGCGTAATGAAACGGCTGTCAGACGTGTTAATCAAAGATCTAAATTCAGAAGCTGAGAGTTTATTTATTGAGTTCCTGTGGTCAGACAGCTCTGACCTAAAGCTCCCAAAATGTCTACTCTATTCAAAGACTGTTTTTGTTTGTCCCAAACATGTTGTTCAACCATGTTAGTTTGCAGATTTCAAACAGTAATGATAACACTTTGTTTGGGTTTTACATTTAAGAGAACAAATGTGTAATTTTATGCCCCATTACTGTTATATCAAAACATGAAAATCGAAATTGTCACCTTTTTTGCACAGAATCTGAATATACTATTTGGACACAAATGAACACATTATGTGATCTAAACAGATACAACTATAAATACCAGTACACTCATAAAGTGCAGACCTCCGTCCAGACCGATATGCAAATCCCTTTAATGAGATCTTTAATCTTCAATGCTCAACAAACTCAGTTCACACTGGAATTGTGAGTTTTTCCTTGTCCCACACCACACCCTTCCACCAAGTTTCACAACAACTGGCTCTGTAGTTTTTCCATAATCCTGATGACAGACAAACCAACCAACCAACTAAAAAACTGCACCAAAAAATATAACCTCCTTGGCATAATAAATAAGGGTGCATTAATCAATTTAAACGAAGTCATAAAGCTTCACAAGGTACATAGTTAGAGATGTGCCAAAAGGAACACAAAAACAAAACAAAACCTGCGTGAAGCACTTACTTATGCACTGACTGGTCAGGGTGACTGTGACTGTGATTTAAATGTAAAAGTTTGTTTATATTTGGGAAAGCAGAACCAGATAAATTAGCTGGACATTATTACAGGAAGAAAAAGAATAACTTTAAAAAGGAAAGGTCACCATGGTGACATTGGTTTAAATCCAAATACATATATAGATACAAACATTTTGAGAACTAAACAGATACAGATAAGAATTGATTGAATTACAGCACTAAGGTACATTACTGGAAAATTTATATGAACTCTAAAAGCTCATTTGGCCCGAAAAGCTCAACTGATACAAGATACAACAGTAAACACACGACTTTCCATTCTGTAGCTCAATGTCTCAAGCACTAATCCACTCCTGTCCACTAAAAGCTAATTAATGTTTTTTTTTTACTGTAACAAGTACAACTAGGCGAAGGCAAGGTAAAGCTAAAGGTACATCACATCCATCATAGTATGTAAAAGATACATACTAATGATAAACATGCACCCTTGATGGTACCTATTCAGTAACAAGGAAAAAGACAGACTGGTACCTTTATGTGTATATTAGTCTGTAGGTTTACCTGTTCTCATAAAAACAATAAATCCTTCGTTCCATTTTTTTTTCATTTTACACTTTCCATAACATGCTTTTACAGCTCAGATCTCCATACCTCTGTTTGGCTAATACTGCACTGTTCATAAGTTGTCCATCCTTTGCTGCCATGTGTTTCCAGTACTGTGCCTCCTCATTTGCTGGATTTGCCTCAGAGTCCATAGCTTTGCCAGGAAGGGCAGGTTCACAGCACTCCGTGTTCTCCATTGGAGCAGACTCGTGTCCGGTAGAGCTTCGGAAAGGCGTAGTATCTGAATGGTCCATTAACACCTCAGGAAAGTGGCTGCAGCAGCCCGTCGTCATGGCAGCAGACAGATGATGCCGGTGCGCTTACAGAGCGTTTCCCATCTGGCTGAAAGAGCATACAAGAGAAGGCCTTCAAATCATATTTGGTGAATGCTCTTTTGTAAACGTGAATACATTTCATATTTATTCATCAGACTGGAAGTTTATAAATTTGGTAAAAGGGAAATTCTGAACTTCATCTAACATTTATCTTTTTTTTTTATTAAGAGAGACGAGAGACATAGATAACAATAAAATTTGACAGGATGACATTAAAATGAAAAGACAGCAAAATAATTTTTTTGCATGTGCCTAAGACTTCTGCATCATACTGTACAGTAATTAGCTGGTGAGATTTACAGAGTGTCTTGGAGAATCTGCCACAGCTCTTCTGGAGACTTTAACTGTGACACTTTAACTGTTACATACAAATCCCAGCAGCCTTCATTATGTTTTTTGTCTGAAAAGTGGTCTGTCATGTAATGTGTTGCTTTCGTTACTGACATACAAACATTTTTGCGTAACATTTACTATTTAGTTCAAAAAGTAATGTCTGGAAATATGAAATATTTTTTTTTACTGACTCAATAATGCAGAACTAAAAAAACCCCAAAACACCAATAACAAAAGTTCTACCTAAAAACAATAGGGTGAATAAGACTTTTACACAGTACTGTATGTCTAAGAAGTTCAGGTCTATGTAGAGTCCAAAAGTGGCCCTTGGATTTTAATTCACCATGTTCAATAAATGTGTATAAACACTGTTGCATTTATAGAATAAGGATCTAGAATTTATCCCAGCAGGAACACTGTGCACAATATACCCTGGAGGGGACACCGGTTCATCGAAGGGCTACACACAAACAGAGGCACATTTTTACACACATTCACACTTAGGAGCAATTTAGAGTCGCTAATCCACCTGCTGACATTCTTGGACAGTAGGAAGAAACTGGAGAACTTGAAGGAAACCTACATGGACATGAGGAGAACCCTGGCAGTAATGGGACCTCAAAAGTGAACCCATGACCGTGGAACTATGAGGCTGCAGCACTGTTTACTGTTCTGTTGTGGTGCCTGTTGCCCACAACAGAAGAATTAAAGACAGCTCAAAACTAGGTTAGACTTATTCCAAATTAAACTCAGCAGTCCACTAGACAATCTTTACTGTGAGAGTAGTGAGAAACAAATACATTCATTCACACATAAGAATACAAGACACTGATAAACCTATTATACGTCTCAGCAACTTGTCTCCAAACTCAACTTTGCAGTGATGGGCAGTGCATTGACAGAGGCTCTGTTGTGTTCCCACTCATTCACAGAGGGCAAAAGATGTCTCCTTTAATTTCCCAAGGCATTGAGACACAATGAGCTCAGCAGTTAGTCAATGAGCTGCATTGTTGCACCACAGACAGTCAACACAAACCCTGTGCTTTACTCCAATTCTCCCCACACCATGCAAACAGATGTGAGTGCACAGCACAGTGCTATCTTTCAAGCCAGTGCAGAAGTCCCGGTTCATTTCTAATGATGACATGACAGCATGGCAAGACAAGGTGCCTTTCAATAATTTACAGTGACTAAAGGCTTTCGCAATGCTCCGGACAGGCTGGGCGTCGGTAAAAATAACAGTACTGGAACTACTGGAAGTGAAAGCATTGCAAGGACAGGAAAGAGCCGTCTTTCACAAGTGCATGAGCTTATAAATAATAGGTGGGACCTTCCTGACAAAATCACTGGACAAGGAAAGGTGTTTTTCCAACAGCCTGTATGCGGTGTCTTCGTACGTGCCAGAGATCCAGTTTCAAATGTAGTTCTCACATGGTAACGAGAACCCAGTGTTTGTCAGTGTACTCCAGGTGTCATGTATACGCAAATGTGTTTCCTCTGTATGATAGGGTTCATTTGGCATGCAATCAAAATACTCTGAGCTTAGGCAGTGTGTGAAAAATGTAACCCCGTTATCATGAGCTGATGCTTTGGAAATGTTTAAAAGACCTGTCAAGATATCTAGAAAGACTGTAATGTGAAATGGATCTGGCTGTTTTCTTAATTTCAGATGGTTTAGGGGACAGTGGTAGCTCAATGGTTAAGGTGTTGGACTACTGATCAGAAGGTCATGAGTTCAAATCCCAGCACCACCATGCTGCTAATGTTGGGCCCCTGAGCAAGGCCCTTAACCCTCAACTGCTCAGTTGTATAAATGTAAGTCAGTCTGGATAAGAGTGTCTGCCAAATGCCTTAAATGTAAATGTTTAGATATTTCTGTGCCAGAAATTGGCTCCTTCTCCCACTGGGCTGGGCAAAATGATGATATTTAAGCAATTCTGCACCCACATTTATGCTGTTATACTACATTTCTGGACAACTGAATTAGCCGCAGATAATCACAACTATGCCAATATTCAGCATGACCGTGAAAATCCTTTTATAAAACAGTTTTATTAATCTGAAATATTATACATTGATGTACCAGCATACAAATACATAGTAACATCACCTACGCACATCACAGGTGCCAGCACGTATATAAAGTGATAGACATATACGCAAGCTTATAGAGCGGTTTCCATCATGAGAATGGCAAGTTATGATGATTTGGTGATCTTCAACACGGTTTAATAGTTGGAGCTCATGAGATGGGTCATAGAATTTCAGAGGTAGAAGCAAAGTTAGGATTTCAAGGGTGTACCATGACTACAAGAATTCCGGCAAAACCTCAAACTTAGGACAACAGTGTGGCCGTAAAAAGACTCTGGGTGAATGTGACCAGCATCAGCAGGCAAGAATAATTTCATGCGATATGTGTGTAAACTGCCTCAGAATTCAATGCTGGGGCCTCAACGAACATCAGTGTGAGGACTGTGCAACGTTCCCTCCAAGATCCTGTGGGGGGCCTACCAAGTATTAACCACTATACCAGTTTTTCTGGTATTTCATTGTATAGGTATTAATATAAAATATATAGATATTAATATTGAGTAACTGACATTTCAGACACAGTATGGCTAAATATTTTGTTCATTATTGCTCAAAAGAAATATTTCTTAAAGAAGCCACAGTGAGACAGAGCATTGCATGTTGCCATGCCAACACAAAGACTGAGTGACAGCCCATAGTAAGTAATGAATTCAATGCAATAAGCCATCACTAGAAGTGAAATTGTATTTGAAATTGTAATTGTATTCACCAAACACAGACAAGCAGAGTGATACAGTCAGTGAAATGTCTCAATGCTGTTAGACAAATATCAGCGCTCCTGGAACATCTTCTGGCCAATCAAATCAGTGGATAAACTGTTCTATGAAATATCATGAAAAATAATCCATATTTCTGTGATGTTGCAGGTATTGTGCTATCTATTTTTGTGTTCTTTTTACTGTTTCAAAATGGAAGATGTTAGATGTGACTGAGTGAATTGTTAAAACTATAAAAGGTTTAACAGACTTAAAAAATTATCTTTGTCATTTGAAAATATATTTTTGGTAGCCATATTAAGTAAAAGTATCAGTCACATAACAGTCAGGTTTCTGCAGATTTTGTACTGTTTTGCTTGCAGTTTGTTAGTCAACTGAACAGATCATGTATTGTAGAAAAATATCATATGCTATTATGATATTTTCAGCATACACGCAACATGTAATGTTAACATGCAAAGGGAAAGGGTTGTTAAAATTAAAATTGCAATTTTGATTAAAATATTCAATAAAAATTAGAAACGGCTCCTTTAATGGCCAAGAGGAGAATGAAAAGAGAAGTTAAGACAAGAGAAGAGAAGTGAAACAAAGACAGATATATGTAAAAGGCCAAAGTATAAAGAAATGAGACCACATGAAGTACTCTAGCTGCAGCTGCTCTCTGCCTTCTAACATGACAACTACTGATAGAAACCACAAAAGCAAGGCATGATGCTACAGATCACAAGAAGGGTAGTGAGGAAGTTGTCTTTAAGCTATGTAAGAGAGATCTCTAGCAGTATCTCTAGCAGATCAACATGCTAAATGCTTTGTAATAGTGTGTACCAGCTTGTGTCATTCCCAGTGATAAAATAATACCACATAGGAATACATTCACACTTGTCCTTTCTGAATCAATTCTGAATCAGCCTTTAATACTGCATTAAGTTAAGCTATCTTTTTAGTATCCTGTTCATTTGTACCATCACAATCCTGTCATTAAAACATATTCACAAAATTCAATATTGCAAAATTGTATTACATTAAAAACTAAAACATGAACAGAAAAGAAGCTCAGTTATAAGACGCCATCGCATTTTATGTCAGTGGATATACAGTGCTTATTCACATGGTCATGACTGACAAATGTGCTGCACTTTTTTTTTTCTGAATAAACTGAGAGAGTGTGGGAAGAGTGGGTGCTCCAGATAAGATGATTAGGCGAACGTGATAAACAGGGCCTTGAACTATTCCATCGTGCATACACTATACACACACGCACACACACCCACTAAGTACTTTCACACCCATGCACGTAAAAGCTGACAATGCAGAATGAGCCACTTTTAGCACTACAGAGCGGACTGACCTTCTCGACTCTAATCCATTTATAGTATAATTGTTCACTGATGGCACTTTTCACAGAACGTGAATTAATTTCCTTCACATTCTATTGACACACTGCTCCTTCAGCATGGCAAGGCACAGAAAAGCCAAAAAGCAAAGGAGACAAAAAAGACTAATGATGCACATGAAATACGCCTTTTGTCAGAAGAATGCAAAATCGAAATGTGACAACGCCGTGTGTGTAATTATGGGTATCTGTGAGCTTCACATATCTTGGAGGAAGCACATGTTAGCCTTCACCCTCCCTGGTGGATAGCTGCTATGTGAAAGATGAGACGTAGCGAGTGGTTAGAAATTGGCAAATTACAAGTGCAAGAAGATTGAGGACTTTTTTTTTAAAGGATGATTTGTAAAAGCTTTTCCAAACAAATTATTGAAGTGTAACATAAATGAGTATTGTTTTAATAGAATATACAGTACTGTGCAAAGGTCTTAGGCACCCTATTGTTTTTAGGTACAACTTTTGTTACTGATGGGTTTTCCAAACATTACTTTTCCAACAAAAAATGTTGCACAAAAATGTTTTTTATGTCAGTAACGAAGGCAACACGATACATAACAGACCACTTTTCAGACGAAAAAGCATAATGAAGGCTGCTGGGTTTTGCATGCAAATAAAAGAAGTAAGTGTGACAGTCAAAGTCTCCAGAAGAGCTGTGGCAGATTCTCAGAGAGGCTCAGTAAAACCTAAAAGCTAATTTCCTTATAGCACTGAACACATTGTATCTGGGAACACAATTTAAGAAAAAAGCACACCAGATATTGACTTCCTTTAGTTTACTACTGTTTACTGCACTTTATAGTGTTTTCCCTTAAGTAGAAACCTCATTATTTTTGAAGGCATCTTTGCTTTACGGCGAGTCTTTGCGTGTTCCTAAGACTTCTACATCGTACTGTACAGTAATTAGCTGGTAAGTTTTATGGTGTCTGTTATATAATATTTTGCTGACATACAAACATTTTTGTGTAACATTTACTTTTTGTATTGACTCAATAATGCAGAACTAAAAAAAAATCAATAATAAAAGTTGTATCTAAAAACAATAAGGTGCCTAAGACTTTTTCACAGTACTGTATATCACCAGTTCAATATCTGTTCCTGTTCTGTGTGTCCAGTGAGGAGCCAAATGTCTCTTAAAATAACAATGTACCCAGCACTATACTTACACTGACCTATTAAGATCATCAGTAGAAACGCTACAATTTACACACCAAATCTATTTTGAATTGAAAGATATCACTGGTTTGTGACATAACTAATAGTGACACAACAACTAGGACTATAACAGAGTGTGTATGAGTGTGCGTGAATGTGTCTGAGTGGGTGTCAGAAGTGCTGTCAGTGCGAATTGCATCCTCTGCCATGGCCTGAAGTGTTGTTGCAATGCCAGAGCTGTGTGCCTGTCACAGCTGTGAAGCTCCTGAGGGCCAGCTGGTCGCACAGAGCTGATCCACAGTGACACCAAGCTTCTCTCTTTCATCTATATGCTGCATGTCAGCCTCTAGCGGCATAGCGGCTCCTGGAAAAGGCTGACACGCAAAGGAATGTGCTATTTCATATGCACGCAATACCCCCACATGGGTGACTAGCTCGAAAAAGACAGGACGACCCAAGATCTAACCTCAGACATTAGAATTCTCAAGTTCTGACTACTTAAGCTATTAAGTTAAGTTAAGAATCAAACAGTTGACCTCTATCTCATTCACATGTTCACATTTTTTATATGTTGTTAAAACTTGTTGATCCCAGCTAACAACACAGGGATAAAGCAATAATGTGGACTGTCTCAAAAACCCTGAAGACTGGTTTGAGAACAACCACTATATAAGCAACATAGTATTTATAACATAATGTAATTTTTCATCAGCTATGTTATTTCAAGTTCATGTTTTGTATAAAAGAACCCACTAGCAAGAGGACATTGTGTGCTGGCAGGAAATGCATTCCTTTTATGGTCATCCCACATGCGCAGGAAGAGTCCTGTGCCCACATAGCAAGTACAAGATGGCTAATACACAAAGTGTGTTATTTTATGCCATTATTTTTGATGCTCGTCTAGATAAGAAAATGTTCCTCTCCCTTCTTCCTAAGTGGACAATTAGTCTGACTGAGCAATCAAGGCTGAAATCACTCTTAAAATAAAAAGTCTTTTAAAATAAAGCAGCAGAGAAGGAGTGACGACTTTCTCAAAGCAGTGACTTGAGCTAGGTGATGATCATATTTTAGAGCTTTTTGCCCTCTGAACACATACACTTAAAGTTATCAGTTTATTAGAATAAAGAAAGGTCATTTTTAAAAATAGCTGCAGTATCGATATAGATGTAGATATAAATATTGATCTATGGTGAGTTGATCACACCTAATCCTGTTTGATTTAGCATAAGATCACCATCTTACATTCCTGGCTCCAGACCAGTGTGGGAAAGGGAGCAGACAGACTTAAAAATAGCAGCACCCCCACCCTGAGACAACCCGCTTCCACAACCCCACTGACCACATCTAATAACTTCAGCCCAGCTCTCAGCGTGGCTCTCAGGACTCTCCTATTGAATAAATTAACCATAATGACTACCAAAATCAGTGTTTGTTTCAAAGTCAGTTATACACTACCAGTCCAATGCTTGGAAGGGGTTTCAAAACTTACTATTTTACCACTATGATACAAAGAATGAAGACATCAACACTATACAATGACATATGGAATAAAGCAGTGGCACAGTAAAGTGTTTAAACTGTTTTGGATTTTAAAGGGGACATATTTTGAAAAACTCACTTTTTCAGTGCTTGTGCACATACATTTGAGAATCTGTAATGCCTTCCAGTAGAATGCCCAGTCAGTTTTTTTGGGGGGCTGCCTAGGACTGACAACATGGGATTCAACAAGCTGTTCAGATTTGGCTCCATTACTTACATTAACAGCAGGTTCACTGAAATTATACTGCCTGACCCCCACCAATCTGTGTATCTCCACCCACAGCTTGAGAACCAGATGCACCATTTTTATTGCACATGCAAGACATGCTAGAATGTCAAAACTAAGAGCTAAGCAAGGGAATTGCTCTGTCATTGAATGCACAGACCAGCACACATCGCCACACTGGGACACCAGCCTCAGAGGACAGAACAACTGAGTGGATAAAGTTCATTTCTCATACCAAAGTCCCAACTACAGTCTGCAAAACCTGTACATGTGTTCTCACTACTGCATGAGACTCACTACTTTCCAACATGGGTCAGTACAGCACAGGACTAGGAATGAGATTTTTTCTAAAAGACTGATAGCTACCAACTGTTTGTGTCCAAACTGCAGAGGAAATATTTTTAAAAGAATTGTGTTTTTTTTGGCTGTTTAGCACAAGCTAATGCTAACAGCTGAGGTAATATATTAGATTTAATTTTGTACAAAGATATTGGTGTTACTTGCTGCAGGATCCACAATACCATTAACACTAATAGTATGCTATTAGAGCTTTATGAAATGGGTTTCCATGGCCAAGCAGCTGCATCCAAAGTGTCAGATGTAGTGGTGTAAAGCACACCGCCACTGGACTCTAGAGCAAAGAAGACGTTTTCTCTGGAGTGATGAATCACGCTTCTCCATCTGGCAATCTGATGGATAAATTTGGGTTTGGCGGTTGCCAGGAGAACGGTACTTGACTGACTGCATTGTGTCAAGTTTGGTGTAGGGGGGTTATGGTGTGGGGTTGTTTTTCAGGAGTTGGGCTCGGCCCCTTAGTTCCAGTGAAAGGAACTCTTAATGCTTCAGCATACCAGGAGATTTTGGACAATTTCATGCTCCCAACTTTGTGGGAACAGTTTGGGGATGCCCCTTCCTGTTCCAACATGACTGCACACCAGTACACAAAGCAAGGTCCATAAAGACAAGGATGAGTGAGTTTGGTGTAGAAGAACTTGACTCAGAATCCTGACCTCACCCCGACAGAACACCTTTGGGATGAATTAGAGCAGAGAATGCAAGCCAGGCCTTCTCATCCAACATCAGTGTCTGACCTCACAAATGTGCTTCTGGAAGAATGGTCAAAAATTCCCATAAGCACACTCCTAAGCCTTGTGGAAAGCCTTCCCAGAAGAGTTGATTAAAATGGGATGTCACTCAAGTTCATATACATGTGAAGGCAGGTGAGCAAATACTTTTGGCAATATGTGTGTGTGTGTGTGACTGTTAGAATGAGTAATGCACACTCAACAGTTATCATGTTAGTGTGAAGACGTACTGGCGTCGGCACACCCGGCAGAAAAGGTGGGTGGGGTGAGCAGTGGCTCTTTTGCATTTAAAGGATCAGTTCATTCAATCCTCAACAGGGCTGTTTAGACAGAGTGATCAAGGTGCTGTAGTGTTTGATCCTTGTGATATTTTGAACAAAGAATGTCACAGACATTTCATTAAGAGCCTGGGTTAACTGTGTTAACACGCACTAAAGGCATATAATGTCACCTTTAAGTAACAGTATTCCTGGTGAAGCGTTGGACACTCTCTGCATCTTGTCAGCTGGCTGGCTTCATGATGGAGTTTCACCCAGAATGCTTTTCTTAAATTTACAAAAACAAGCTGAACACTTCCCTGCTTTTCCTGAATAAAAACACTAACAGAAATGCAACGCATTAGGTCTTTCACTATTTTAACTGCAAGCCTTTATCAAAATGTCAAATAGATGAAGCATTTTGCTTGCACATGGATTATTTCACTCTCTATCTTTCTCTCTCTCTCTCTCTCTCTCTGTTGAAATCTTCGACTGGTAGTGTATTTTTGAGTACCTTTCTTTTGATATCATTTGTTTTTTCTTGACCTTAAATATAACCACTAATTT
>JAOVVG010000009.1:4184145-4195585 GCA_028566375.1 Leptodoras nelsoni
GAACAGAGTAAAGGGGACTAACAAAGTGTGTAGAGAAACAGATGGACTACAGTCTGTAATTGTAGAACTATAAAGTGCAGCTATGTGGTAAGTGGAACTGAGAAAATGGACAATGAGTGTAGAGAAAAGGAGGTGGTCATATTCAAAATATTTTTGCTTTGAGATAATTCAGTAGGATCTGCTGATAGCACTTACTATCCAGGCTACCCTACAGTACACACCAAAGTACCTGGCTCAACCATTATTGCAAAAAAAACAACAAAAACAAACAAACTGGCAGTCTAACCACAAGCAGTTTGAATTTAGTTAATTGACAGACACTGATAAAGCACTAGCTTCTGCCAAGACACAGCATTCTGCAAGATCCACTAAATCAAGTGTGTAAAACTCCTGACCTGGAGTCCCACAGCACGGCACAGTTGTACGCATGTACGCAACACTAACACACCAAAATCACAACACAAAGTCTCAGGAATAAGCTGATGGGTTGAATAAGGTGAATAATAAGTGAATGTAAGTCATACATGCAGCCATGAACAAAAAAAGAGAGTTCCGGATTATCTGCATTGTCAAAGATATGATTCACAAATTTGCAGACTTTCAAGAAATGCTTAGACGTGTACATAAGCAAGGGTGTGGTCATGCACAGGCTATGAAGGGGTTTATTTACAGATTTTTACAGCGAATGAGTGGGTAAAGAATGAGTGGTTATACATGTGTATGGTTAGGAATGATGTGTATTTATAGGGTGTTGTGCAAGTGTGTGCAGGGAGAGTGAACAGACCCATGATGAGTTTATTTTTGTTTGGAGTGTTTTCAGTTTCAGTTTGACATGTGATGTGATGTGCTGAAAAGCATTTAAAAAAAGAGAGGAAAAAACAGCATCACTTTTTCCATAGCTGTCTGCCTGTGTCCTCATTCATAACAGTCTGAATGGATTTCCACTGGAAATTTGTCAAATACAACCAAATATAATCATGATCTATTCATCGTTAGTTTCATTACATTTCAGTGAGGATAGTCATTAGTTTCAGTCAACCTCTGTCATTTCCAAGACAAACACAAAAATGAAAATTGTGCAAGGTGGTAAAAACCGATTAAAACAATGATGTGTGGGCGACTCGGTGGCTCGTGGGTAGCACCCACCGCAAGAAGGCCCTGGGTTCGTTCCCCGGGTGGTGCGGTCTGGGTCCTTTCTGTGTGGAGTCTGCATGTCCTCCCCGTGTCCGCATGGGTTTACTCCGGGTTCTCCGTTTTCCTCCTGCAGTCCAAAGACATGCACGTTAGGTTGGTTTCTCTAAAGTGGCCCTAGTGCATGAGTGTGTACGTGTGTGTGTGTGCCCTACGATGGATTGGCGCCCTGTCTAGGGTTGTTCCTGCCTTGCGCCCTATGCTGCCGTGACCCTGAAAAGGAATAAAGAAAATGAACGAATGAATGAGCAGAAGCAGAAGAAGACATAAGCAGATATGCAGTTGATTTGTTTAGCTTTCTAGCTGTGCAATCATGGGGGATCATGATCATTTAGTTTCTATAGTTATTATTGGTCAAACATGGGAATTAAGTACTAATAGCGACCCTTTGGGGCAGGATTCGTACTGCCCCACGTGAGAGGGAGGAGCAGTGATGGTTAATGACCTAGTCTCGACCTAGTTGCTGAACTAGTCTAGTTTAAAAAATACTCCATACGTGTTTAGGGTAAATAATCAAATTAAAGCCAATACAAATCTTTCTACAAAAAAGAATGTTTAATTGCAGATACTGTGTCTGCGATGTAGAAGAACAGTATGATAAATTGTAAAGATTAGGAGAGAGAAAAGGGAAATCAGAGTGAAATATATGTGAAATACTTGTAACCCTGTGGAAAGGTGGGGGGGGGGTATATTGTTCAAAAGTCTCGGCATCTTTGTTTAGCATATTTCTGCATCTCGTCCATCATGCACAATACACAAATCCTTATCAGTAAACATTTCTGTGACCGATTTGCATTAAAAGTACCGGTAATAAATGATGATCTACGTTTGTACACATGACTTATGTACAGACACATGAACAACACTCTTGAGAATCAGTAAATTTGAGACTTTCCTCACTACACCAGAATAAATCTAAAATTCCTGTTATCATATTTTGCATTGAAGGGTTGTCTTGCTGCAGTGCATGTACATATCTCGTACTGCTGTACTGATGGGGTGTCAGTACAGCTGTCATGTTTTGTGATGAAACAGGACCCTGTCTGCCCCATGCTTCATGCAACAGACTGCAGGGTGTGGAAAAACACTAAAATATCACACCAGACACTAGCCTGACTGATGCCTTTATTTAAAACAGAACTGCCTCCACCAGTTAAAACTATACACTATGTGCTCTGCCTATGATGCTTTGTTTGATGATCGAGATATGGTGTCACAAAAACGGTTTCTTCTTTAAAGGTAAAAAATAGAACACAACGTTAGTCAAGGGAATACTTTGAAATTGGGTACCCAGATTCACTGCAGAGTTTGACAGCTGCAGTTTGAGAGTTACATCACACCCTGCCGCGAGTCTTTTTTATTTCCTGGCTCTGTACTTCTGACACTATTCAGATGAGCCCAGGTGAGGGAGCTAATTATCATCACAGATACGATTGTAGTGTCATTGCACACAGCACAATTTCGATTTAAACACTTTTTGGGTCAAAGTGATCATTTTTAGTGGTTTTTACAATGTTATACCTTGCATAAGTATTGAAATGGAACTGAAATAAATTACTGGGACTTTTATTTACTTGATATATCTAAGATTTGTACACCAATTACCCATAACATTAAAACCACTGACAGGTGGACAACATTGATTATCTTGTTACAGTGGAACTTGACAACAAACAAGTGCGAGATTAGGCAGCAAGTGAACAGTTAGTTGTCAAAGTTTCTGTGTTAAAAGCAGGAAAAATGGGCAAGCGTAAGGATCTGAATGACTTTGACAAGGGCCAAATTGTGATGACTGGGTTAGAGTATCTCCAAAACAGCAGGTCTTGTGGGGTGTTCTCATTATGCAGTGGTTAGAACCTACCAATAGTGGTCCAAGAAAAGACAACAGGTGAACCAATGACAGGGTCATGGGCAGGGCACCTGGGGAGTGAAGGCTAGCTCGCCTGGTCTATCCACAGAAGAGCTACTGTAGAACAGATTGCTAGAGGGCTACATATTGTAGCTGCAGACTGGTCAGAGTGCACATGCTGACCCCTGTACACCACTGAAAGTATCTTACAATGGGGACATGAGCATCAGAATTGGACCATGGTGTAATGGAAAAAGGTGGCCTTGTCTGATGAATCACATTTTTACATTATTTGGACGGCTGCGTCACTTACCTCCAAAATCCCCAAATCTCAGTCAGATCAAGCATCAGTGGGATGTGCTGGACAAACAAGTCAGATCCATAGAGGCCCAACTTCACAACTTACAGGACTTAAAATATCTGCTGCTAACGTTGTGGTGCCAGATACCACAGCACACCTTCAGAGGTCTTTGAGTCCATGTCTCGATAGTTCAGAGCTGTTTTGGTGGCACAAAGGGACATACATAATATTGGACAGGTGGTTTTAATGTTATGGCTGTTTTGTGTATGTGAAGTTAAAGTTTAATTGGACAAAAAAAAAACTGGTATTTTTGGTTGCATACGTATTCACCATTGGTTCAACAGTTAGGGAAAACACTTTGGCATATAATTGCATTTGTAAGTCTTCTTAGATGTGTCTCTCAGCCTTGCACATCTGGATCCTGATGATTGTACAATTTCTCATGCTCTGTGTCACAACATGATGCTACCACCACCATGCTGCACTGTGCATTGAAGACTAATGTTTGTAAATATTGAACAGCAACGTAATGTATTTTAAATTACAGGTCATGTCACATGTCACATTACCCCACCTGTACACACCTAACATCAGGCATGTAAAAGGACAAATCTGTCTCTTTGAATATTGTTATTTTCTAATCTGAATAAGGACAAAATATAATCAGTAAACATAGTCAGTGTTTGGGCTGCACTTTCTGACAGCAATAAAATCACAACACTGGAAGGCATTTTTAAGATGCAGTATATCTAACATTAAAATTTATTAACATTTGCAAAAATCTTGACACTTTTAAAGAAAAGAAACCCAAAAATAGCTTTCAACGAGTAACAAATGACTGATTTTTACTATAAGTGCTGCAGATGGTATGTTACAAAGTCAGGATTATGGTTGTTATGTTGTATGTGTATTCTGACGTAATTGAAATATCCATATTGACACAGTATTACTGCCTCAGCGCCTGCAGCTCTTGTTCGATCCTGAGCTTGGATTACTGTCAGAGTGAAATGTTCTCCTTGTGTTCACATGGGCTTCCACAGAGTTCTCCTAAAAGCCAACTGTGTGTGTGTGTGTGTGTGTGTGTGTATGTATGATGTCCTTTCAGGGTGTATTTTTTCTTCACTGCAAGTGTCCTCAGGGTAGGTTGTGGATCTACTGCCCAGGATAGAGTATTTAATGAAGAATCAATGTATGATGAATGAATGAGGCATAAAGATAAGACAAGTATTGTACCCAGCGTTCCTGAGGCAGGCTCTTTATCCAGAAGGTTGAACCTGTGGTGCTGCACCAGTAAGCATTTTACATAGACTAAAAGTGCTCCCGAGTGGTGCAACCGAAAAGTGTTCATCCCATCATCCACAGATGGGAGGGAGGGGTGTTATACTCTTTCACTCATCACAGTGACATTGGCCAATCGTGGGCGACTGTGAGCTCATGCAGAAGGAAGTTGGCAGATAGCACTTTTCTCCGAGTGTGTTACACTGCTCCCTAATGTTTCATGAACAGCAGTTCGAAAAGATGAGTTCGGCTGGCTTTACATCTCTTGGAAGAAATGCGCGAGAGCCCGTTCTCCTTGGTTTGCAGCAGTCATGTGATAGAGGAGAGATGCCCGATGGGTGGAAATTGGCCATAACTATATTATCAGAGAAAAACTGAATACAAAAAATAATGTATATTCATCACATTTGGATATCCAACTTGGATGGATGTACAAAATTGTGTATTTAATAAGAAGCCACTTATCTTTTCTGTCTTACTGTGTGTGTGTGTGTGTGTGAGTGTAGATGAGGTCCATGTGGAGGAGCCGGGCCGCATACGTGCTGTGAGGATGCGTGGTGAGGGGCTACTGTGGGACGACCCTCTGCACTTCTCGTGGCTGATGGAGGCTGAGTCGTTCACATCGTCAGTGCAGGCAGGTGGCCCCATGCCCGGCACAGCCATGACACTCGAGCAGAAAACCACCTTCGCCTTTGTCATCTTCCTCTTCGTCTTCCTCTGCATGCTGATTGTGCGCTGCTTCCGTATCCTGCTGGACCCCTACCGCAGCATGCCCACCTCCACCTGGGCCGACGGCCTCGATGGCCTAGAGAAGGGCCAGTTTGATTACACACTAGCATAGAGGAGACACACACACACACACACACTCACACACACAACATTAAGATACTTTTAACTAGGTGTATCAAACAAACAAGTTATGCTTACAGACAAATATCATGTGATCTATATTACACATGTAGCTAAAAATACTATATACACACACCGAAATGTGACACGATACGAATTAAAAAAAATAAATAGGTGCATGGTTAGTAAATGTCAAGCCTGACAATAATAGAAAACATTGAGTTACACATGTGCACACACAGGGTGTTTTCTGAAAGGAGCAGTCAGGGATTGTGAGTGCTGCCAGAGGCAGTTGTGGACCGACGTGCACCTCTCCGCTCCGTGCCGCTGTGAGCCTGGTGACACTTATACAGGGTAAACCCAGCACTGCTCCTTCAGCTTCCTGCAAACACCCTGTACTCGTTTCCTCTTCTCACCCACCCCACTGATATCTGCACTGTCGTATACTGCCAAGTAGACATCTTTAGATGATATCCTTTTGAAGAACCTTTCTAAGCACTTCATAAATACTACATAGGTTAATGCTTTTGTCTATAAAAGTGAGCCTTAAGGTACGCACTGTTATCATCAATGCAACTTAGTTTTGTCAGAATTAGAGTTTAGGATGTGTTTGCGCAGTGCTTCCGGCTTCATAAAAAGGCCAATTACTCGATTATGCTCATTTTGACATCGGCAAGTTGTTGGAAAACATGTTGCATGGACGCTATAGGGTTTGTGTGACTATAAAGGCAATTGGAGTCTTGTATGTAACATCTAAAACAAAAAATTGACCGTATACAGTCAGCATATGCTGCCTCATTAGCACAAGAAACTGAATTTAGATTCCTTTCCATTTTAATAACTGATGTGCCGTGATTCGCTTTGTCAACTTTTCCATTTGAAGTCGTAGCTGCAGGAGCCATAATCGATAATTTGCCTTGAGGAACTTCATGGCTAAGAGCAAACGATGAGGAAAGGCCACTTGTAAGAGGTGCCTCCTTAGTGTGTTGATTAAAATGTCACATTTGTCCAGAATTAGACTAAATTGCACTCCTTTTTAGAGCTTTTAGCCTCTTTATCCATCAGCCTGCCAAATGCTGTTCCTTTGCACTTTTATGTTGTCTCACCACTGTGAATGAGCCAATGAGAAACTTAAAGGAGTGAACTGCCACTGACTTTGATTACGACTGCCACTGTTTTTGCATGCACAAAGCCACATGTGAATGTGCAAGAGAAATTTAAAGCACCGAGTAGTGCAGTGGGACTCGACAGAGGTTATCAATGCAAATGATACTGTCTGTTAAGATGAGTTCACTGTGAGGATCTGCTTTACTGAATACCCTCGTGTCTGACCAGTATGTTTCATCACAAATGTTCAAATACAGAAAAATTAATAATGATAATTAAAAAGAAAATATTGAAACCCTCAGTTCAATTTGGAAATCCCCAGAACTACACCGAAATACTGTTAAAACAAGACAGGAATAATTAAATTGACAAAGGTTTAACGGTGTATTACTGATGAAGCTGAGTATCGGGGATTCAGACACATGATACATACAACCACACTCGTATTTGTCTTATAGAAAGATGAAAATAAACTCGTACCAAAATCAACTGACTCTCCTTTAATTCTAATTTTCTTGGTTTGTTGTGCATCTTGTATTAAGCGTCAGGTTTAATGTAGAATTTAAGTGTGATTTCTGTTTATATTCATTTTCCATCTCAGAATTTCCACTTGATTACATGCGGTCATATTTTAGTGACGTAATTTTGTATTTTCAGTCATTCATTTATTCCCATCACTACTTACACCACTACTAATACATTAGGCTTATTTATACTGAACAAATGTTATCAATTTTGTCTGGACCATATATTGTCCACCATTAAGATGAAAACATGAAGGACAGTTTACTGCCCCCACACAAGAAATCAATAAGTGCCAATCTTTAACCGTTTAGGTTTACTATAGTTTTCATTTTCCTTTCAGGATGATGAAATGCACAAGCCTTCTCCTTGATTTTAATCAATACCCTAAACTATAAAACGGCCTCATGAGAGTTTTAGAGGTCATTGCTTCTGTGCTGCATAAAAGACACAAGTTGCCAATGTGTCCTCTGTCAAAGACAAAGTTATAAAATCAGAACTACTTAGAAATTGGTATGGAATTCAGATTAATAGCCTAACTGAACTCAATGACATTTACTGTCTTCTATGCTAGGTATAAATGAGATAGAAAAGCTAAGCTCCTCTGTCTTCAAGGACAAAGACACCAGCATGTTTCAAAAGTTCCATTTTTGGCATCACATTAGATTATTTGCTGTTTAAAGGTGTTTTTTTGGGACTTATGTGAAACCAAGCACAAAATACACAAGAATGAAGCAATGAAGTGAGGCTGTGGCTGATTTCTTCCTAGCCCAGACTGTATATTCACGCAGCTTATCAGTGACAGTCATGTTATATGGTTACCAAATGTAAGGAAATTATCAGCCTCAATGGGTGGGGGTGGAGGAGGGGTGTTTAACTTGGGTAAAGAGCTATAATTTATTAGATATTTATCGAAAGGATTACGGTTTCTATTTACCATGTTTGGTACTCAGAATGCATGGCATGTATTATGCAGGATCATGTGGTGGACCCAAGCACAGAGTACTCACAGTACCAGGAGCAGGCACAGCTCAAAATACAATGTTAGTACTTTTAAACTGCTAAGACTTCCCTTGGGGTGAATGCAGGATGTGGGAGTACAATATAACTAACCATGTAGGTAATGACAATGAAAACAATAACAACACAAAAACCTTCTATAATAAACTGTGTGTGTGTGGTTTAGTATTGAAGTGGGGATAGATGTGCTGTTTATGCCACTACGTTGGATAGGTTGGGTCAGATGCGGGAGACGAGCCGCAGTCGGGGGGCTGAAGTGAAGTGAAGCGGTGTGAAACACAAACCCCACTGGGTGTGGCAAGGGGAACGGGGGCTACTACGGCATGCTCAGACAACGTAAAGCTGAAAACCCAACTCAAATCAAGTACTTTTCTTTTATGTATTGTTAGTCTCCTTGGCTATAGACATATATTAACTTTTAATCAATGTTTCCGTTTCTTTTTTCTAAAATGACTTTCTTCCGTTCTGCCTTCAAATGTGTCAAGCTAGGAAAAGCCCTAACATATTACCTTGGGCCAGAGCCCTACCCTGTGGTCACACTCCTACAAAAGTGAGATGAGGTTGTGCCCCACAGCTGGGTTTTAAACAGGCTGACTGCCAGATGACGGCATTCAGCTCTGATTGCCGGGAGGCTTTCTGGGAGCTGGAGTTCTCCTGGCTGTTTTACTGCAGGCTGCTGCTGCCTTCTACCAGTGAGCACGAGCTTTAACAGCCTAAATCCAGTACAGCACTCCAGCCTAGAACACCACAAAATAAATAAATAAATAGATAGATAACTAAATAAAGAAATTTTTTAATAAAAAAAAATGATAGATAGATAGATAGATAGATAGATAGATAGATAGATAGATAGATAGATAGATAGATAGATAGATAGATAGATGGCAACAGAGGCAGTTTTATCCAGGGTGGCCCAGGGGTGGTAAAGGGATGTCTAGAAGTGGTCACAATGTGTTGTTAATGACGGTTAGTCTTCTATTTGGCATAACCGTCATGGTCAAGTAGGCTAACGTTAACAATGACAAATGAACAGGACCTTTTTCTGAGCTCATTTACAACAATTAAGTCCCAGTTTACACAGTCAAATGCTTTAAGCAAACCACCAAACCTTGGGATCTGTCTTCCAATACATTAATTCAAAATGACTGAATTATATAATATACCACACTGTATACTGATATAACATAATAGTCATAATAAGTAGCCTGTTTTTGTATAATTAATAACTAAAAAAACAATTAAATTAAATTAAATTAAATTAAAGCTGTTAGTCATGCTACACCAACATAACAGCAATTTACAGGCTTGTTTCAAACAATCAAACCAAAGTGTGTATTACCATCTTAGGATTCCTGAGATTTATCATAATGAATAATGTTCTGAATGCTCTGTAACAAAACCTGTGGAAGTATAAGTGTTCAAGAATCTATAAACAGCAACTCAAATATCTGATGAGGCCTTTTACCAAACGGTATGTTACTCTGAGATAATATTTTATTTATTTGAAGAAGAAGAAGAAGAAAAAGATTTTGACCTCATGTGTGTGTGTGTGTGTGTCCTCATAAGAAGCAGGACAAAACTGTGTGTGAGAGAGAGAGAGAGAGAGAGAGAGAGAGGGAGAGAAAGAGAGAGAGAGAGAGAGATACTCTTCAAAATATATGCATAACCCATACTGGTTTTTATTGTGTATTCCAACTGTGCTGCCTGTGGTATTTTTGACTGCGTGAAATATTTGTTATAGTAAAAAAAAATCTACTAAATCACTGACTGCTGGTTATAAACTATCCCTATAACAATGTAGGGTGTGGAAAAAGGACATTCATTTCTGCACCAACATCTGAACAGTCATAATGCAGACACTCAGTTTGACCAGCAGGTGGCAGCAGAACACAACACTGATGTACAGCTTCACAACGGCTGGGTCCTAATATTGATTCTAACCTGAACTCATCGACTTCGCCTTTTCCATCCTCAATGCCTTAATGTCTTAAAGTCAGTTTCTTCAGCTAGAAGGTCAACAGACATTAGTTAACATCACTGTAGACTTTATTACAGTAGAAATTCTAATATTTATAATAAAAGACAAATCTATGATTACTCAATCAGCTGAAGTGATTTATGTCAAGCAAGACATGCTACATGCTACAGAAAAAAACATAGTACAAAGGATATTGACTCTCCACCAATACCAAGGAGGGGGACAGTGTTATTCCTTAATTGTGTTAATTGTTATTTAACGATTAATTCTGCCATTGGTTAGTGTAGCTAGTGATGGCCAGAAATGTGTGAGAAAATTATGTAAGAAATAAACACTCTGGGCCCTGCTGTTATAAGAAAAATAATTAATGACGGGGCGATGCAGCCTGATACGTGAACGTGGAGTTACTTTTATTATTGTTAGTTCCTGTTATCCCTTACATTATAGCAGCTATAAACAGTTATTCCATCATAAACCACTAATATTTTACTATTATTTTCCTGAGGTTAGTAAGTCAGAAAAAGGCAGCCTGTCATTGCTGAGAACCCACAAACCATATAACCACCTCTTTCCTAAAGACTCCAGTAGCAGAAAAATTGTTATAAAGCCCTGACACATGACACTTCTTCAATAAATGTGAAATTTCTATATCTTTAGAGAAATCTTCACCAAATTAATGATTAGCTACATAACAGCACATCTGTTTATTATAAGATGTAGATTCTTTGCCATGCAAGTGAATGATAGCTGTTATTACAAAAGCTGCTAGCACTATTGCTAGCTACTAGCACAGATTTGTGCATTCAACAGCTCTATTGTAAGGATGCCTTAGGTTGAGAGGGGCGTCATAGTTCAGACTTAATGTTACTATTTTCACCTGTGTTTTTTTTTATTTATTAAATGTTCCTGTCACCTAGAGCTGTTCAGCGGCAATAGTCCATGCCTCAGTGTTATTGTCAGACAAAGCCAAATCCGCAAAGGGTCGGTGTGGGTGCAGGTTTTCTTTCCAACTAAGCAGAAGCCACACACTACTGAAAGTCAAGATCTACTGATTAGGATCCATTGATTAAAAACAGGTGGAATGGGTGTGGTTCCTGCTTGACTGGAAGGAAAACCTGCACCCACAGCAGCCCTTTGTGGATAAGATTGGACACCACTGGCTAAAGCCTTTGAGGAGAACTGCAGTGTCAGAAAAAAGGTTTAGGGCGTGTTCTAGGAGGGTTCTTTGCATTTGTGTTGGTTAGTGCAGATACTGTATAAACCTTTTGGAACACTTCTACTTTGTTTCAGCTACAGTGACAACGTTAGACATAATTACATTCATAATGCTGTAGAGGTAGGCTTC